>NW_020871202.1:910499-912999 GCF_003789085.1 Penaeus vannamei
ACAGAGATATCGTGTCTCTATTCTCTTAATTACCCTGCGGTTGATTATTCAGCATCAGATGGTAATGAAGGTGCAATTATATTTGATGTTCCTGCTGGGGAGGAGGGAGGAGGGGAGGAGGAGGGGGAGAAGAGGAGGGGAGGAGGGGAGGAGGAGGAAGAGGAGGGAGGACGGGGGTAAGGAGGAGGATGGGGGTAGGGGGTAAGAGGAGAAGGAGGGGGAAGACGAAAGAGGAGGAGGACGGGGGTAAGACGGAGGAGGAGGAGGAGGAGGACAGCATCGCTCAGTGCTATGGAATATGCGTTGTGAAAGCTTCTTGTTTGAAATGGATTGCACTCTAGATAACCAATATTTAGGTATGGACATATTATAAACATACATACATACATATATAATATATATATATATATATATATATATAGAGAGAGAGAGAGAGAGAGAGAGAGAGAGAGAGAGAGAGAGAGAGAGAGAGAGAGAGAGAGAGAGAGAGAGAGAGAGAGAGAGAGAGAGAGAGAGTGTTATCGGACACCCAATCGATAAATCACCGAACGAGCGAACGAGCCAACGAGCCAACCAGGCAGCAACAACGAGCGATACAGGTCGTTCGCCCGTCACTGATCAAGCCATCACGTAAGGGCGATTAATCTCCCGGGTTTACGTGGGATGCTGATTAGTAGTGGAGGGAGGAGAGGGAGGGAGGAGGGAGAGGAAGGGAAGGGAAGGGGGGAGGGAGGAGGAGGGAGAGGGAGGGAGAGGGAGAGGGAGAGGAAGGGAGGGAGAGGGAGAGGGAGGAGAGAGGAGGGAGAGGAGGGAAGGGGGAGGGAGAGGGAAGGAGGGGAGAGGGAGGGAGGAAGAAGGGAGAAGGAGGGAGAGGAGGAAAGGAAGGAGGGAGGGAGAGGGAGAGACAGAGGGACGGGGAGCCTCCAAGAGTAAGGAATAGGAAAGGGGGGAAAGATGGGAGGGAGGGACAGAGAGAAAGAGAGAGACAGAGAGGGAAGAGAGAGAGACAGAAGAAAGAGAGAACACAACCACACATACACACACAACCCCCCCCCCCCCTCACACACACACAACCCCCCCCCCACACCCACACACACAACCCCCCCCCCCCACACCCCCCTCCCCCACACACATACGTACAACCCCCTCCCCCCCCCCACACCCGCACACACACACACGCACGCACACACACTCGTTTTAGCGGCGACAACTTCGTTATAAACTTGGCTCGGTTTGTTTGACGAGTTTCGCCCCGCAGTAATGACGAGACTCAGCACACAGCGGCGGTCGTAAGGTCGCTTCCCCGCACCGCCGCCACGTCGAGTTAGTCCTTAGAGCCCTGTCTTCGCGCGGACGTGAAATCGCCTTCATTAATCAGTCAAGGATAATGAATGGCGGCGCTCTGACAAATGATTGTTACGGATCTCTCTCTCTCTCTCTATCTCTCGGTCTCTCTCTGTCTCTCGTCTCTCTCTCGCTCTCTCGCTCTCTGTCTCTCGATCTCTGTCTCGCTCTCTCTTCTCTCTCTCTCTCTCTCTCTCTCTCTCTCTCTCTCTCTCTCTCTCTCTCTCTCTCTCTCTCTCTCTCTCTCTCTCTCTCTCTCTCCCTCCTCCCTCCCTCCCTCCCTCCCTCTCCCTCTCTCCCTCTCTCTCTCCTCCCTCCCTCTCTCTCCCTCTCTCCCTCTCTCTCGCCGATCTCCGTCCCGCTTGATCGCCGAGACGGAATCTGACGGCCGATTTTCCGTCAAAGATTTATTCGTCATCATTCATAATCGTTCGGGATCACTTGTCCGATTCCGTGAGATGCGATCGGCCGATGGACTTTCCGCTGCGAGCTTCCTTGATGGCGCTGGGTCATTTTTTTATTATTTTTTTATATATTTTTTTTATTTATCTATTTTATTATTTATTTATTATTTATTTATTTATCTTATTTATTTTATTCATTTAGTTATTTGATTTATTTTATTTTATTTATTATTTATTTATTTATTTATTTATTTATTTATTTATTTATTTCTATTTATCTTATTTATCTATTTATTTATTTTATTTATCTATTTATCTATTATTTATGTATCGATCTATTAAAACAATATATGTATCGTCAGAAGTATCTATTTATTTTCTTATTATCATTATTATTATTTTCGTAGGGCCGTCGAGTCGGGACGTACGCAGCCGTACACTACAATTATTATTTTGGGAGGAAGGCTTAAGAAAGAATGTAGGTCTTTAAAACAAATATATTATCCTGTTTTTTCCCTTTATTTTCTTTGGGTTGAAACAATGATATATAGCATTATATTCCCTTCACCATAGACTGACACAAATTTTAACAGCCATGAAACATATTATCCATTTTTCAAGCGTTAATTTATATCTGTTCTGTATGTTATGTTCTAGATCACTGACTAATTATGCATTTTTCAAGCGTTAATTTATATCTGTTCTGTATGTTATGTTCTAGATACGCTGGTTAGTCATAAAATGTTAGATTA
>NW_020871202.1:917999-920499 GCF_003789085.1 Penaeus vannamei
AAAGGCTCACTGAGAAGAAGGTGAAGATTGAAAAAGTTTTAGAGATTTATTCACCGGAAAGATGAAGAAAAGGAGAGAGAGAAAAAAAAATATATTAATGGAAGGCAGAACTAACAAATTTTCCGCGCCTTTATTTAGAAATATTTAAGATTATGGAAAAAAAGAATATCCATAAACCAAGATACAACTTGTGCAAGCATACCTACATACATCGTGTATTTGTGTTTGTGTATGTGTGTTTATGTATATATGTATGAATTGCAACAGGAACAACGAAGGGAAGGACAAGAAAAAACACGAATATGCCGAAGGCCTTTTCGCTAATGCTTCGTCAGGGCATACGTGACAAGGGGTACATAGAGGAGTATTTATACAAAAGTGAGGTGGTCAGGGCACGTCGGTAATCATGTATATTAGAAAAAACAAACTTTCTACTTGTTCATTATAAGAACATGAAAAATATATGAAAAACTTGAGAGAACATGAATCAGTGAAGGAAAGAAGAAATATAAGAAAAAAGAAAGAGAAGAAGAAATTAGACAAAGGAAAAACAAAAGGGTTACCGAAAAAAAGGAAAATAGATATAGAGTAAAAAAAAAAGAAAGAAAAGAAAGACAAAATGAGAAAATAATAAAAAAGGATAAAAAGAAAGAGATTAAGAAAATGAGATTACAAAAAGAACAGAGCAAAAGAAACGAATTACCACCCAATGAGATTAGACAACAAAAAGCAAAATAAATAAATAAAAAAATGAAAAAAAACATATATAAAGACAAAGAAAGATTTTCCTCATTCTCACCCTCAAATACCGTGACAGATAACCCGAATACCTGAAGCCAAAAGGGAAAAAGAAGTAGAATTTATGAGATATATTTAGACAGCCCCAAACAGCGTGGAGTTCAGCTCTTAAAGGGCAGGAGACCGAGCCAGGACATGCATGTTTAAAGGAGATATGGACACGTTGCCGATCCCTCTCTCCCTCTCTCTCTCTCTTTCTAAATCTGTCTCCTATCTCTCTCTCTCTCTCTCTATCTATCTATCTGTCTCCTATCTCTCTCTCTCTCTCTCTCTCTCTCTCTCTCTCTCCTCTCTCTCTCTCTCTCTCTCTCTTCTCCTCTCTCTCTCTCTATCTCTCTCTCTCTCTCTCTCTCTCTCTCTCTATCTCTCTCTCTCTGTCGATCTCTATCTAATCTCTCTCTCTCTCTTCTCTCTCTCTTCTCTCTCTCTCTCTCTCTCTCTCTCTCTCTCTCTCTCTCTCTCTCTCGTCCTCCATCTCTCTCTCTCTCTCTCTCATCTATGCTAATCTCTCTGCTCTCTCTGTCTCTATTCTCTTTCTCTCTTCTCTCTCTATCTAATATCTCTTCTCTCTCTCATCTCTCCTCTTCTCTCTCAGCTCTCTCTTTCTCTCTCTCTCGCTCTCTCTCTCTCTCTCTCTCTCTCTCTCTCTCTCTCTCTCTCTGTCTCTCTGGTCTCTCTCTCTGTCTCTCTCTGTCTCTCTCTGTCTCTCTCTGTCTCTCTCTCTCTGCTCTCTCTCTGTCTCTCGCTCTCTCTCTCTGTTTTTGTATCTCTCTCTCTCTCTTCTGTGTGTCACTCTCTATATCTGTCTCCTATATCTCTCTCTCTCTCCATCTGTCTCTGGCTCTGCTTCTCTCCACCATCTCTCTCTTTGTCTGTCTATCTGTCTCTGTTTCTCTTTCTGTCTGTCTTTGTCTTTCTCTCTTTCTCTCTCCATCTATCTTCTTGTCTCATCCTCTCTGTCTCTCTGTCTCCGTCTCGTCTCGTCTCTGTCTGTCTGTCTCTCTCTCTTCTCTTTCTCTCCTCCCTCTTCCTCCCTCTCTCCCTCCCCCCGTCTTCTCTCTGTCTCTCCCCCTCCTCCCTCCCTTCTCTCCCCCTCCCCCCTCTCTCTCCCTCTCTTTTTTCTCCCTCTTCCTCTTCCGTCCCAGCTGGTGAAGCAGGAGAAGAAAGAATCGCTCTTTTCACTATTTCTTCTTGTGTGGTAGAGTTGCATTTTGTTGTTTACCTTTTTGCTTTACCTTATTTTGTCTTTATTATTTTTTTCTTATTCTATTTTGTTCCCATGTAGAGGGGTTCATTTTTGGAAATAAATGGATGGATGTGCACACACACACTTTATAAAGATAAACAGACACAGACACACACCACACACACACACACACACACACACACACACACACACCACACACACACACACACACACACACACACACACATATATATATATATATATTATATATATATATATATATATATATATATATATATATATATATATATATATATATATATATATATATATATATATAATACGTACATAAACACATGCACAAGCAAACAGGCACATGTATAAATGGATAAAGTACGCTGACATACACATAAAAAGATTGGGTTAGAGAGACAGAGAGAGAGAGAGAGAGAGAGAGAGAGAGAGAGAGAGAGAGAGAGACGATTTGTCTTGAGACTTAGAGAGAGAGAGACATAC
>NW_020871202.1:925499-935499 GCF_003789085.1 Penaeus vannamei
AATCTTTGAATTAATATATCATTATTTATGCACCTTAATGGAACGAACTATTTTCCCCCAGTGGTTCTCGGCTTCACTGGAAAAACTCTACGGACAAGTAGATGCAAATTTCACTTACTTAGACTTGCTTGTTGTTGTTGTTGTTGTTTGTTGCTGTTGTTGTTGTTGTTGTTGCTGTTGTTGTTGTTGTTGTTGTTGCTTGTTGTTGTTGCTGTTGTTGTTGCTGTTGTTGTTGTTGTTTTGTTGTTGTGTTGTTGTTGTTGTTGTTGTTGTTGTTGTTGTTGTTATTGTTGTTGTTCTTGTTGTTCTTGTTGTTCTTGTTGTTCTTGTTGTTGTTATTGTTGTTGTTGTTGTTGTTGTTGTTGTTGTTTTGCCTAGAGTTGATTCTTTCGCTACTCGGAATTCTTAAAACATTCCGAAGAAAACGTTCCTGCAAAATGACATATTCCTGAAATAACGAAGGCAAATAACGCCTTAAATAACGAGGGTAAATAACGACGAGGGTAAATAACGCCTGAAATAACGAGGGTAAACAACGCCTTAAAATAACGATGGTAAATAACGCCTTAAATAACGAGGGTAAATAACGCCTTAAATTCACGATGGTAAATAACGCCTAAATAACGAGGGTAAATAACGCCTTCAATAACAACAACGAATAACCAACGCCTTCAATAACGAAGGTAAATAACGTGAACGCCTTCAATAACGAGGGTAAACAACCTTCAATAACAACGCCTTCAATGGTAAACAAAATAACCGACGAGGGTAAATAACCGAACGAGGGCTAACGCCCACGACGTAAATAACGCCTTAAATGTAAATAACGCCTTAAATAACGAAAAATAACGCCTAAATAACGAGGTAGATAAAGCCTTAAATAACGAGAGTAAACAACGCCTTAAAATAACGTAAATACGAGGGCCTAACGCCTCAAATAACGAGGGTAAATAACGAGGATAAATAACGTAAATAACGAAGGCAAACAACGCCTTAAATTCACGATGGTAAATAACGCCTGAAATACAGGATGAAAGATCTTCCCTTCTTCTGTTAACACGAAAATAACGAGGATTTAGGAATACAGTTGCCTTCAGCGCCATGAGGACGGATGGGGGGAATTCCCGGCGCCTCGAGGTCGTGTGCAATATCTAACGAGTGCAAAATGCTTTCATAAATTGCTTTTGCACAAATTTGTTTGCAACTTTATGGTATGGCGGGGCGGGTTTGGCGAACTTTGTTGACGGGGGTGTTGTTGTGCTTCTTATTTTATTTGACGAAGGACTTCTCTGTTTGCTAATCTGAAATGCAATCGTCATATTTAGGTACATTGTGAATTATATGAAACTCGTTATGAAATTTATTCATAAAAAAAGCAAAAAAAAAATGAATTTTATTCGACGAAGGACTTCTCTGTTTGCTAATCTGAAAAGCAATCGTCATATTTAGGTACAATCTGAATTATATGAAACTCGTTATGAAATTTATTCATTAAAAAAAAAAAAAAAATACTGAATTTTATTTGACGAAAGACCTGTGTTTACAATGTGAATTATATGAAACTCGTTATGAAATTTATTAATTAAGAATAATACTTACTGGTGTTTGTATTATTACCCTGTTTTTATATATAAAAGGTGCAGAGGGGGATTATTTCATCATGATATCAACCCGATATTTACAACTTTAGAATTAAATAGATGAGTAAAAAAGTAACTGGGGGGGTAATGTTAGAATTAAATGGAAATGAGTAAAAAAAGTAAAATGAAGAAATAAGGGGGGTGGGGTGGGAGGGGGTAATGTTAGACAAATAGAAATGAGTAAAAAAGTAAAAAGAAGAAATAAGGGGGTGGGGGTGGGAGGGGGTAATGTTAGACTTAAATAGAAATGAGTAAAAAAAAGTAAAAGAAGAAATAAGGGGGGTGGGGGGTGGGAGGGGGTAATGTTAGAATAAATAGAAATGAGTAAAAAAAGTAAAAAGAAGAAATAAGGGGGGTGGGGTGGGAGGGGGTAATGTTAGATTAAATAGAAATGAGTAAAAAAGTAAAAGAAGAAGTAAGGGGGGTGGGGGGGGAGGGGGTAATGTTAGAATTAAATAGAAATGAGTAAAAAGTAAAAGAAGAAAAAAGGGGGTGGGGTGGGAGGGGGTAATGTTATTAAATAGAAATAGTAAAAAAAAAGTAAAAAGAAGAAAACAAGGGGGATGGGGGTGGGAGGGGGTAATGTTAGAATTAAATAGAAATGAGTAAAAAAGTAAAAAGAAGAAAATGGGGTGGGGGTGGGAGGGGTAATGTTAGAATTAAATAGAAATGAGTAAAAAAGTAAAAAGAAGAAACAAAGGGGTGGGGTGGGAGGGGATGTTAGACTTAAATAGAATGAGTAAAAAAAAGTAAAAATGAAGGGGGTGGGGGTGGGAGGGGTAATGTTAGAATTAAATAGAAATGAGTAAAAAAAAAGTAAAATGAAGAAACAAGGGGGGTGGGGGTGGGAGGGGTAATCTTTTAGCCCACGTCGTCAGGAAAATGTTGTCTTGACTTTAATTTTCTTTAGTGAAATGTCTCTGATGGCTCCACGAGTACTCAGCCACCAAGGATTCAATTCTTTGACCTTTTGACCTCACACTATTTCACCTTTCCTTAAGTTTTCGCTATTTTTTATCCCAGTATTATCTTTTTTTTTCAATTTCATTATAATCATATTTATCAAAATGTCATCAATATTACTAATAGTAATATAAGACAAAAGAGAATATTTCCGATAATTAAAAAAAATGGTAAGTAAAGTTTAATCTATCCTTTGCTTATAACAAATCAAAATTAAAAAATCCCCAGCAGCATCTATCTCTCCTTTGCTTCGATAAAAATCCGAATCTTCCTGAATAAAGAACGTTTTATCCCTATATTATCTACTAGAAAAAGGCTGTACCTCTACGACCACATACTTTAATACCCATTAAGTAAATTGAAGGGAAAAAAGTGCACCTCTTCAGCTCCCTTCCTTTAAATACCTATTAGATAATGCCACTTCGATCACTTCCTTTAAATGGACCACTTCTTTTAATACCTATTAGAAAATGCCCGTCGAAGGAGAGAGTGTACTTCTTCGACCACTTCCTTCTTTTAATACCTATTAGAAAAAAACGGAGAAAGTGTACCTCTTCGACCACTTCCTTTAATACCTATTAGAAAATACCTTCGACCAGTTCCTTTAATACCTATTAAAAAACGGAGAAAGTGTTCAACCTTTAAATACCTATTTAATCGACCACTTCCTTTGATACCTATTAGAAAATAGGAGAAAGAGTCACTTCCTTTAATACTTATTAGAAAAACGTTGAAGGAGAAAGTGTACCTCCTACTTCCTTTAATACCTATTAGAAAATACGGAAAAAGTGTACCTCTTCAGCCCCCTTCCTTTAAATACCCATTAAAAAAACCCGTCGAGAAGAAAGTGGAAAATACCTTCGAATAGAAAATACCCGTCGAAGGAGAAGTGTACCTCTTCAATCACTTCCTTTAATACCTATTAGAAAAAAACGGAGAAAGTGTACCTCTTCGACCACTTCCTTTAAATACCTATTAGAAAATACCGTCGAAGGAGAAAGTGTACCTCCTCGACCACTTCCTTTAATACCCACGCCCGTCGGATGATGGACGAGCCGAGATCAGAGCCGCAACTTCTCCGGCAGGACAATAAACCCCGAGGGACTTCCAGAAAGGGGATCGGAGAAGCCTGGTGAACGGCATCCCATTTTCTTTCGTGTCTCGTTTTCTTTGATGGATAAGTATTGCCCGGAGTCTGCTTCCTCCTCCCTCTCCTCTTTAAGGTCCCCTCCCCTCCCCTCCCCTCTCACTCCTTTTCTCCTCCTTCTCTTCTCTCTCTCTCTTCTCTCTTCTCTTCTCCTCTTCTCTCTCTCTCTTCCATTCTTCTCTTCTTCTCTCTCTCTTTCTCTCCATTCTTTTTTGTTCTTTTTCTTCTCTTCTCTCTCTCTTCTTTCTGTTCATCTTCTCTCTCTCTCTCTCTGTCTCTGTCTATATGTCTGTCTGTCTGTCTGTCTATATGTCTGTCTGTCTGTCTCTCTCTCTTCCTTTGTCTTGTTTTTGTTTTATATTTCTTTCTTTTTCTACTTCAACCCCACCCTCTCTCTCACTTCTTGTTTCTTTTCTTTTCTTTTTTTTTTCTTTTTTTCTCTCTCCTTCCTCCCCCTCTCTCCCCTCCCATTAGTCTCAGCCACTCTCACATGTATCTGTCTATATTACATTAGCTACGTATTCAGAGAAATAACTTTGAGACCAAAAGTATTAAGAACATATCTCTTCTCTTATTCAACAAGCAAATGTTCTTTTCTAAAACAAATGCTTTAATCAGGAGAAGAAAAAATTGTCTAAGAACACAGATCATCCTTAAAATGACTTAATTGTATATTATTATTGCAGTATGTCAACGATAAATGTTTTTCAGAATTTCCTACAACATGATTTGTACAAGTACTTCATTATTCCTTTCAGAATATTAAATGTTTTTATTACTACCACATTCAGTTGCAATTATACTCTTGAGTAAAGACGAACATCCTACACACACACACACACACACACACACACACACACACACACACACACACACACACACACACACACACACACACACACACACACACACACACACACACACACACACATATATATATATATATATATATATATATATATATATATAATATATATATATATAATATGTGTGTGTGTGTGTGTGTGTGTGTGTGTGTGTGTGTGTGTGTAAACTTCCTTTCTTAAACGCATGTCTCACCTTAAACCCAGAAAGAAAAACAAAACAAAACAAAAGTTCTCCTTTATCACAACAATAAATCCCAGAAACATATATCCAAATATAATTCCCTTTTTACGCTATATTCTGGTATTCTTTTATCTTCACGCTATATTCTCTATTCATGTTTGAAACGTGTTCGAGAAATCCTCTCTGTCAGTTACAGAATGCTTTGGGCAGATATAGTGTGAAATAAAACATGTGCACAGATACAGGACCACTCTAAAATTGCAATGAATTCATCTTGTAAATATATGTAGGAGAAAGTGGATGATGATAAGGATGATTATGATGATGATAATGATGATTGTGATAATGATGAACATGGTGACGATGATGATGATGATAATGATTATAAAGACAATGATAATTATGATGATGATGATGATGACGATGATGATGATGAAGTAGATGATGATGATGATAATGATAATGATGATAATGGTAATGACGATTGTGATAATGACGATGATTTATGACGATTTCCACTCACCCAGCAACAGAGCTCTAACCACAATAAGATTATCTGCGAGCATTACTGTTCCTTCAAAGGCATAATTGCGTCATCGCTAATGCCGACCAGATGAATACATTCTGATCGCTTATAGTGAACAGGAATTCCACGATGATGCAATCTAATCTCTTGTACCAAACTTAACAGATATGTAATAAGATTGATAGACTTTTTTTACGTCTAACATCAAAATGCTCAATTAAAGTGTAAAAATATCTAATTTATATATCAATTTTTTTACGTCTAACATCAAAATGCCTCAAAGTGAAGTAACCTCAAGTAAAGTGTAAATAATCTAAATTCTATATATTATATTTAGTATAACTTTTACAACCCATTAATGAAGAAAATAAATTTCAAAGATTTTTTTTATATATCTTGATATCAAAATATTACCTCGTGAAATAACCTAAAATGTAAACAGTAATCTAAATTCCATTTATTATAATAAGTATATCCTCAATTGAACAATCAATTTACTTAGAAAACTGAATCACAAAATATATTAGTATCCACTTGAAAAAAAAAAAAAAAAAAAAAAAAAAAAAACAATAACACAATCTGATATGTTACAAGAAAGTGTGTTATTTGATATCAACAAATTTTATATACAGGATTAAGCCTGGGAACTTATGGAAAAAAAGTAATGAAATACAACAAAAATTAATCTTTTATAAAATATGTAAATGCGGTTTTTGAAGAGAAATGTGAATTATGATTTACGAAAAGGAAGTGAAATTAAATGAATATTCTTTTTTCGAGTTTTTTTTTCTTTTTTCTTTTTTCTCTTCCTCCTCCTGTTTTCGTAATATTAATGATAGGGATAATGATATGATAATAATGGTGATAGTAAGAATGATAATGAGAATAACGATAGTAATAATGTTGATAGTAATAATGATGATAATGATAATGATGCTGGTAATAATAATAGTTATAATGATGATAACAACGGCAACCATGATAATAGTAATGATGATTATGATAACAGCAGCAACAACAACAACAATAATGATAACAATAATGATAATAATAATCATACAAAACAGTAAAATAGTAATAACAGTAACAATGATAAAGATAGCATTTATAATATTGATAATAATGATTATAATGATAAGAATGAAAACTATTGTTACCATCATAATTGCCATCTTCATTACTAACATTGTTATCATAATCATCATCATCATTATTTATAATAATCATTATCATTATCTTATTTCATACATCATCTTTAATACAT
The DNA here is from genome assembly GCF_003789085.1 of Penaeus vannamei. NCBI lineage: Eukaryota > Metazoa > Arthropoda > Malacostraca > Decapoda > Penaeidae > Penaeus > Penaeus vannamei. The sequence continues at coordinate 932,087 of NW_020871202.1, forward strand.
TTTTTCCTGAAAAGTTGCTTATTGAATAAAGAAAAAACATCACCTCTGTTATAATATCTTGTTTTGAAAAGATATTAACAAAGAAGTTCTTTTATAATGTTGTTAGACTGAAGAGAAACCTGCCTCCTTCTTTAGTATTAGAAGGGTCTATTCACCATCATTACCTTAACATTGTTATTATATATGTTACACTTTACTGATTATTATTATCTTGTTATGGTTATGGATTTCTTGTCCTTTGTTGCCATCGCTTTTACATCATTAATGAGACTGCTATAATTATGTGTAATCAAAGGAGACTAAGAATGATTTTGTTTATTAATCTGTGTCTATCAAACAAATTGACTTATTTACATATTTCTTCGAATCAGAATGTCGCAATTGACCTATTTCTATAATTAACATTTACTTAGTGTTTTTACTAATTAACCTACAGCATTCTTAGGAATCAAATCATCTTATTCTCTCATTAATATCAATCAAATTAATCTACTTTCCTATTTCTATTACCTGAATTATTTGCTATACGTATTTCCATCAACGAAACTAACTAATATACTTATTTACATCAATCACCATATCCTATTTACACATTTTCCTCAATTCATAACCATAACTGTTTACTTCAATTCTACGTATTTCCATCGACGAAACTAACTTATATACTCATCTACATCAATCACCTTATCCTATTCACATATTTACCTCAATTCATAACCATAACTATTTACCAATATACTTCAGAGCATAAACTTAACCCCATAACCACAAGTTATTAAATCTGACAGCCACAAACCCCTTGTATGGCCACAGGGAATATATGAAACATGGGTCCACATACACGTCTATACATTAGCCTGTGGTATATGGCCAAACTACATCAATAACACGGGCTAGGAAGGAAGTCCGTAAATCACAAGGTCATTTAGGTACTGGATTTAGGTAGATATATTAAGAGAAAAGTTATGGGAGCGGAGAGAGTAGATAGACGGTAAAGTAGAGAGAAGGATAGATGGATTGATTAATAGAGAGATAGATAGTGAGATAAGTAAATAAGATATAGATAAGCGGATAGAGAGATAGAGATATAGGCTGACGGAGACATGAGACGAGCAGACAGTATGGCAGGAGAGAGAGAGAGAGAGAGAGAGAGAGAGAGAGAGAGGAGAGAGAGAGAGAGAGAGAGAGAGAGAGAGAGAGAGAGAGAGAGAGAGAGAGAGAGAGAGAGAGAGAGAGAGAGAGAGAGAGAGAGAGAGACACACATGTAAATATATAATATATGTAAATATATATATATATATATATATATATATATATATATATATATATATATATATATATATATATATATATATATATATATATATATATATATATATATATATATATATATATATATATATATATATATATATATATATATATATATATATATATATATATATATATATATATATATATATATATATATATATATATATATATATATATATATATATATATATATATATAGTTAGACAATAACACAGACAAACAGAAGCTATTGTACAATAATAATATAACGCAAACAAACAAACAACAAAGCCGACACCCCACCAGGAATCACAAACCGATATCCGACACAGCTCCTCCAAGTTCCCACGCCCCCTGCCTCTGCCGCCCGCTTAGGAATCTCCCTCAAAATATCCTTAACAGCCCTTAATACCCATCTCCCCCCCGCCCCCCCCCCGCCCCCACCATTCCTTTCGGCTCTCTCTTCCTCTCTCTCATCCTCTCGGCTTTCTCTTCCCCTCTCTCTTCTTGCCTTCCTTTCTTCCTGTTCGCTTTTTCCTCTTCCTTCTTCCTTCTTCTGTTTTTCTCTCTTGTTCGTCTTCTTCGATTCCTTCTCTTCTTTCTCCTTCTCCTCTTCCTCCTCCTTCTCCTCTTTCTCCTCCTCCTTCTCTTTCTCCTCTTTCTCCTCCTCCTCCTCCTTTTCCTCCTCCTCCTTCTTCTTTCTCCTCCTCTTCTCTTTCTCCTCCTCCTTCTCTTCTCCTCCTCTTCTCCTCTTCTCCTCCTCCTTCTCTTTCTCCTCCTCCTCCTCCTCCTTTTCCTCTTTCTCCTCCTCCTTCACCCTCTCTTCCTCCCTCCCCCCCTCCCCAACGCCCTCTCACCCTCCACCTCTCCCCTCACCCTCTCTTCCCTCCTCCTCCCAGGCTCCCTCTCTCCCCTCCCTCCCCCTTGCCGACCTTCCTCTCTTCCTCCTCAGTCTCCTTCCCGATCAGCCACTACCTTCCTCCCTCTCCTTCTCCCCCCTCCCTCCTACTCCTCCTCTTTCTTTGGCCCTTCCTCCTACCCTTCTTCCCTTCCCCCTCCCTTCCCCCTCTCTTACTCTTTTTTATGCGCTCTACCTTCTTTCCTCATCCTTCTCTTCTTCTTTTTTTCATCCCTCCCTCCTACTCCACCTCCTTCCTCTCCCCTCCCTCTCTTCTTTCTTCCTCCTCCCTTTTTATGTCCTCTACCCCCTCACTCCTCTCCCCTTCTCTTACTTCTCCTTCTTCCTCCGTCCCTCCCTCTCTCTCTTTCCTCCCCTCCTCCTTCCTCCCTCCCCTCCTTCCTCCCTCCCTCCCTCCCTCTCCTTCCACCATCCCTCCCTCCCTCCCTCCTTTCCTTCTACCATCCTCCCTCCCTCCTTCCTCCTCCTTCCTCCCTCCCTCCTTCCTTCCTCCTTCCACCATCCCTCCTCCTCCCTCCCTCCTCCACCATCCTTCCTCCTCCCCTCCTCCTCCCTCCCCTCCTCCTTCCACCATCCCTCCTTCCTTCCCTCCTCCTTCTTCCCTCCCCCTCCTCCCCTCCTCCCTCTCCTTCCTCCTTCCCTCCTCCCTCTCCTTCCTTCCCTCCTTCCTCCTTCCTTCCTCCTTCCTCCCTCCCTCTCCTTCCACCATCCTGGCGCGTGGTGATGTCAGGCCGACAAAAATGCCAATCCCAGCGGAGAAAACGACTTTAAGGGGGGGGGGGGGAGGGGGAGGCGAAGAGGGATGAGGGAAGGGGGGTGAGGGGGGAGGGGGGGGGGGTAAAGGGGGAGGGAGGGGGGGAGGCGGAAATATTTTCTGGACAGATTTTCTCTTTTTTTTTCTCTCACGATGTTTAGACTTTTTTTTTCCTTTTCTTATACTTTGTTTTTTTTTTCTCTTACTCTTTCTTTCTTTCTGGGTTGCTTTCTCTTCTCTCTCTCTCTCTCTCTCCTCTCTCTCTCTCTCTCTCTCTCTCTCTCTCTCTCTCTCTCTCTCTCTCTCTCTCTCTCTCTCTCTCTTTCTCTCTCTTCTCTCTCTTCTCTCTCTCTCTCTCTCTCTCTCTCTCTTCTCCTCTCCTCTCTCTCTCTCTCTCTCTCTCTCTCTCTCTCTCTCTCTCTCTCTCTGGTTGCTTTCTCTCTCTCT
>NW_020871202.1:967999-972999 GCF_003789085.1 Penaeus vannamei
CTTCTCTCCCTCTTCCTCTCTCTTCCCTTCCCTCTCCCTGCTCTTCTCCTCTCTTTCTCCTGTCTCCCCTTCCTCTCTCCCTCTTGCGTTCTCTCTTCGCTCTTCCTGTATCTCCCTTCCCCCCTCCATTCTTTCTTCTTCCCTCTTTTTGTTCTTATCTCTTTCTCCCCCCCCTTTCCTCCTTTTCCTTCGTTCTCATCACTTTTCTTACCCCTTCCTCCTTCTTCTCCTTTCAAATATTTCCCTTCTCTATATTTCTCTCTTTCTCTCCTTCTAATCATCTCCTCCTTCTTCTCCCCCTATACTTTTCTGGTATTAATCCCTCTCTTCTCCTTTCAATCTTCCCCCTCCATTCCCCCCCCCTCTTCCCCTCCCTCCTTATCCTTATCCCTTTCTCCCGATTCCATTCCTTCTATCGTTACCTCTTCTTCTTTTCTTACAGTCCTCTTCTCTCCTTCTTCTCCCTCTCTTACAGTCTCTTCTCTCCCTTCTTCTCCCTCTCCTTTCTCCTCTTCTCTCCCTTCTTCTCTCTCTCCTTACAGTTCTCTTTTCTCCCTTCTTCTCCCTTCTCCTTACAGTTCTCTTTTCTCCCTTCGTCTCGCTCTCCTTCCCTTCTTTATTCCAACTCTCCTCCTTCCTCCCTCCCCCTCCTCTTCCCTCTAAGCTTTATCACCCTCTTTCCTCACTCCCCTTCCTTCCTTCCAATCTAATCGCCCCTCTCCCACGTCTCTCATTACAATCTCATCCCCACCCCATCCCTCTCCCTCTTTCTAATCTCACCCTCCCTCTCCCCCTCCCTCCCCACCCACTTCCTCACCCACCCTCCATCCTCCTCCCATCCTACCTCTCTATCCCTTCCTCCTCCCTCACCTCCCTTTTTCTCTCTACCCACTCTCCATCCCCCCTCCTCCCCCCCCTTTTCATCTCTAGCCCCCTCTCCCTCCCCACCCTTCCTCTCTACCACTCCCTTCCCCCCCCCCCTCCCTCCCCACCCGTCCGCTCTACCCCCTCTCTCCTTCTCCCTCTCCCTCTTTCTCCCCTCTCCCTCCTCCTCCCTCCCCCTTTCCCCTCTCCCTCCCCTCCCTTCCCCTCCCTTCCGCTCTACCCCCTCTCTCCTTCTCCTCTCCCCCTCTTCTCCCTCTCCCTCCTCCTCCCTTCCCACCTTTCCCCTTCCCTCCCCCACCCTCCCTCTTTACCCCTCTCCTTCCCCCCCCTCCCTCCCCCCGTCCGCTCTACCCCCTCTCCTCTTCCTTCCCCCTCTCCCCCTCTCCCTCCCCCTCCTTCCCCTCCCTTCCACTCAACCCCCCCCTCTTCCTCCCCTCCCCCTCCCCCCCTCCCTCTGCTCCCCACACACCCGGGTGTAACGGACGTGACGAAAGTCCCGGATGAAGATCACGTATTTTTGGCCGCTTATGTTCGCGTTCTTGTGCTAAAGGATTCTTTGTTCGTTTTTTTTTCTTCTGTTATTCGTTTTTCGTTTTTTTTTTATTCTCGTTTTTTCGCTTATTATTATTATCATTTTTTTTTCGTTTTTCTATTCTTCGTTTTTTCGTTTGTTTTTTTCTTGTGCTAAAGGATTTTTTTTTCTTTTCGTTTTTAAAGTATTATTCGTTTTCGTGTTTTTTTTATATATATTCTTCTTTTTTCGCTTTTTATTATTATTCGTTTTTTTTTCGTTTTTTTATATTTTTTCGTTTTTTTTCGTTTTTATATTCTTCGTTTTTTCGCTTTTCATTATTATTCGTTTTTTTCGATCTTTTCTATCCTTCATTTGGTTGTTCCAGAAAGTTTCCTTGGCTTAAGGGAAAATGTATGAAAGGAAGGAGGGAGAGAGGGGGTGAGGAAGGGAGGGAGAGAGGGGGTGAGGGGAAGGGAGGGGAGAGGGGTGAGGGGAAGGGAGGGAGAGAGGGGTGAGGGGAAGGGAGGGAAGGAGGGGTGAGGGGAAGGGAGGGAGAGAGGGAGTGAGGGGAAGGGAGGGAGAGAGGGGTGAGGGGAAGGGAGGAGAGAGGGGTGAGGGGTGAGGGAAGGGAGGGAGAGAGGGGGTGAGGGCAAGGGAGGGAGAGAGGGGAAGGGAGGGAGAGAGGGGTGAGGGGAAGGGAGGGAGAGAGGAGTGAGGAAGGGAGGAGAGAGAGGGGTGAGGGAAGGAGGGAGAGAGGGAAGGGAAGGGAGGAGAGGGGGTGAGGGGAAGGGAGGGAGAGAGGGGGTGGGAAGGGAGGGAGGATGGGGTGAGGGCAAGGGAGGGAGAGAGGGGGTGAGGGGGGAGGGAAGAGGGGAGGAGAGAGAGGGAAGGGAGGGAGAGAGGGAGTGAGGGGAAGGGAGGGAGAGAGGGGGTGAGGGGAAGGGAGGGAGAGAGGGAGTGAGGGGAAGGGAGGAGAGAGGGGGTGGGGAAGGGAGGGGAGAGGGGTGAGGGGAAGGAGGAGAGAGAGGGGTGAGGGGAAGGGAGGGAGAGAGGGGTGAGGGAAGGGGGAGAGAGGGGAAGTGGGGGAAGGGAGGAGAGAGGGGTGAGGGGGGATAGGGAGGGAGAGAGGAGGTGAGGGCAAGGGAGGGGGCAGAGGGGAAGGAGGGAGAGAGGGGTGAGGGGAAGGAGGGAGAGATGGGGTGAGGGGGAAGGGAGGGGAGAGAGGGGTGAGGGAAGGGAGGGAGAAATGGGGTGAGGGGAAGGGGGCGAGAGGGTGAGGGAAGGAGGAGAGAGGAGGAAGGGGGGAGAGGAGGGGGTGAGGGGAAGGGAGGGAGAGAGGAGTGAGGGGAAGGGAGGGAGAGAGGGGTGAGGGGAGGAGGGAGAGAGGGGGTGAGGGGAAGGGAGGGAGAGAGGGGGTGAGGGGAAGGGAGGGAGGAGGGGAGTGAGGGGAAGGGAGGGAGAGAGGGAAGGGAGGGAGGAGAGGGGTGGAAGGAGGGAGAGAGGGGGTGAGGAAGGAGAGAAAGGAGGGGTGGGGGTAAGGAAGAGGGTGTATATGTCTCAGATTATAAAAGTGTATGGAATGTGTATAGTCTGTTTTGTTTGTATAAATCGAATCATTTGTGTATGAATTATCTATTATCTTTTTCAATCTATCCATTTATCAATCCCATTTTTTCTTTAATCTATCCATTTCTTTCTTTTCTCTACTTAGTTATTTTCACCGGTCTCTCTCTTCCTTATCCTCAAGAATGATAAAATCAGCAAAATCAGCAACAATAGTAATATTACAAACAAACAAAATCAGCAACAAAGAAAAAGAAAAAAGATTCACCAATTGTCTTTCGACCAAGCCAATGGGTTTTCATGTGCCTCTAGACAAAAAAGAGATAGAGATAGATAGAAGGATAAGGGAGGGAGAGGGAGGGAGGAGGGAGGGAGAGAGAAGAGAGAGAGAGAAGAGAGAGAGAGAGAGAGAGAGAGAGAGAGAGAGAGAGAGAGAGAGAGAGAGAGGAGAAGAGAGAGAGAAGAGAGAGAGAAGAGAGAGAGAGAGAGAGAGAGAAGAGAGAGAGAGGAGAAAAGAGAGAGGGAAGGGAGGAAGAGAGAGAGAAAGAGAGAGAGAGGAAGAGGAGAGAGAGAGAGAGAAGAGAGAGAGAGAGAGTGAGAGAAAGAGAGAAGAGAGAAGAGAGAGAGAGGAGAGAGAGAGGGAGGGAGGAGAAGAGAAAAAAAGAGAGAGAGAGAGAGGGAGAAAAGAGAGAGGAGAGAGAGAGAGAAGAGAGAGAGAGAGAGAGAGAGAAGAAAGAAAGAAAGAAAGAGAGATTAGTAATTTAGTAAATTAAGAAATAATAATGAAACTAAAACTCACTAAGTGCCGTCTTCTTGACTGACACCAAACTTCTAGTAAACAAAGCTCTGGCATTTATTTATTCTTCATTATATCATATATATATATATATATATATATATATATATATATATATATATATATATATATATATATATATATATATCACAGTAGGATTGACTTTGATACTGCGAATGATGATAATGATCATAGCCATTATAGTAAAAAAAAAATCAAAATAATGGTAATAACGATGATAATATAATCAATAACAACGATATGATATTCAATTGCAGCAGTCTCTTTCCTCTCTCTCTCTATCTATTTATCTACCTATCTATTTATCTATCTATCCATCTACTTACCTATCTGTCAGTTTATACCTTTCTCTATCTTGCAGACGCCATTGCAAACTAGACACGATAATCACTTTAGCAACATTCTCCCATTTCCCCGTTCTAACTTCCTTTCCCCTTTTCCCTCCTTTATTGGTCTCTTTATCGCCGTTTCTCGCTTCTTCCCTCTTTTAGCCATTCCTATCTCTCCCCTTCTTCACACCCTTTTCGAATGCCTTTTCTTTTCCTTTCTTATCTCTTTTCCCTCTCCTCTTTCTGCGAGTCTTCTCTCTTTTCGCATTCTTTCTCTCTCCCCTCTTCTCTATTTTGCGACGTTTCAATCATCTCTTCTTTTTTCTTCGCTTCTTTACCTCCATTCGTAATCTTCCTGTTCTCCTCTTTCCTCTCCTCTCTCTTCTTTCGCGAACTTTATATTTCTCTTCATTTCGCAAGTCTTCTTTATTTTCTCTTCGCTCGTTTTCTTTCTTTCTTTTACAGTGTTTCTGTCTCCTCTTCTTCCCTCTTCCCGTAATCCTATACTTCTCTTTCTTATCATCTTCCCTCTTTTCGCGAGCTTTCTGCTTCCCATTTTTCTCTCTCTCTCTTTCGTAATTTTTCCGTCTTCTCTTCCCTCCTTTTGCAATCAATCCCTCCGCCCCCCCCCCTCCTTCCTCCGCTAAGTAGATTTTTCAAAATTTTCCTTCTCTTCTCTTTTCATTCCTCATTTTAGACTCCTTCTTCCTTCCTTCTACCCTACTCTCCTCGAAATTTTTCCTTTCTTCCTTCTTCCTCTAGCTTCCCCCCCCCTCCCTCCCTCCACCTTTTCTTTACTCTTTCCTCTCCTCTCCTTCCCTCCCTTCTTTCCCTCCTTCCCATCCCATTCCTTCCTCCCTCCCTCCTCTCCTCCTTATTCCACTCTTCCTTC
>NW_020871202.1:992999-1000499 GCF_003789085.1 Penaeus vannamei
ACGTTATTAGTCCTGCTTTCGTTGCCAATTCTTCTTATTAACAGTGTTATTAAGAAACGTTATTAGCCCTGCTTTCATTGCCAATTCTTATTATTAAGTATTATTAAGAAATATTATTAGTCCTGTGATCAATGTTTTTATTGTCATTTCAAAGAATGTCTTTTGGCTTGTTTCCTGTAGGTTATATGTGTATTTCTAAATGCAATATAATGTTATATATTAATTAAGGAGCTTATTAATTGTGATATTATTTAAGATGCAAGTTTATATTTAGATTAGGCTAATGTTCTATTTTTGCAGATCATGTGGAATTCATATATTTGTGTGATATATTTCTGTGAACTTGCATGAAATTTAGATCAACTGGTTATTAATATTTCCCTATGACAAATATAATGTTTTTTTGTAATGTGGAAAATGTTTTCTCTGCATAGAATTATCATCTATTAGTGATTGCTCATTTCACATTCATTCTATGTAATTATATGTTTTCACTTGGATGTTAAATTCCATATCATTTATTTGGAATGATTTGCAATAAGAGTTAACTATTACAGGTCGTAATTTTCATAAATGAATAAATGTAACACACCACACACACACACACACACGCACACACACACACACACATACACACACACACACACACACACACACGCATTGCATATAAATACGTATGTATTTGTGTGTGTGTACATATATACATATATACACACATATATATATTATACATACATATAATATATATATATATATATATATCTATATATATATATATATATATATATATATATTCATATATCTGCTGTGTGTGTGTGTGTGTGTGGTGTGTGTGTGTGTATGTACGTATATATATGCACATACCATCGCCCTTTTTACACCGTAATACTTATAACACCGCTCTCTTCCCTCATAACACCAGCTCCTCCTCCCGTGGAAAGGAGTAATTGAATTTTCTTCCGGAGTTGACCGTGAAGCTTCAACACTATGCAGTTGTGTGTTCCTGCTTGATAAACGAGCCAAGTTTAGCACACAAGCTGGATGGGCGGGGCGGATGGGGGGGGGGGAGGGAGGGGGGGGGGGGGGTGTGATGGGAGAGGGAGGGAGAGAGGGAGGGAGGGAGAGGAGAGGAGAGGGAGAGGGAGGAGAGAGAGAGAGAGAGAGAGAGAGAGAGAGAGAGAGAGAGAGAGAGAGAGAGAGAGAGAGAAAGAGAGAGAGAGAGAGAAAGGAGAGAAAGAGAGAGTGTGAGAGAGAGTGAACGAGACGGATAGAAATAGAGAGAGGAGGAAAGAGAGAGAGAGAGAGTAAGGGTGGTGGAAGTGAGTGAAGAGTTAGAGGGAGGAAGGGGGCGATGAGGGGAGGAGAGGCAGGATAGATGGAGATGGAAGGGGGAGGGGGGGAGTAGAAGATGGAGATGGAGTTTAAGGGTGGGGAGTGAAAGTAGGGAAAGGGAGAAAGGGATGGGAAGGAGTGAAGGAAGTGGGGGAGTTGGAGAGAAAAGGAGATAAAAGCGAGAAACAGGCAAGAGGAAAATCTCGAAGGGTAGACAAGGAGTAAGATAAAGATTAGGAAAGAATATCCAATAATAAAAATAAAAAAATTGTGAAAAGGAGAGATCAAAGTAGAATAAAATACGATAGAAGCCAATAAAATAACAAAACTAGAGGAAGTAGAATGTGTTAAACAGGACAGCAAGGCGAGGAAAGTTGAGAATATGGATGAAGAGAAGAGAAGAGAGAGAGAAAGAGAGAGAGAGTCTGGAGAGAGAGAGAGAGAGAGAGAAAGAAGAGACGAGGAGAGAGAGAGAGAGAGAGAGAGAGAGAGAGAGAGAGAGAGAGAGAGAGAGAGAGAGAGAGAGAGAGAGAGAGAGAGAGAGAGAGAGAGAGAGAAAGAGAAGAGAAAGAAAGAGAGAGAAGTGCGAGACGGACAGACAGACAGACAGAGAGAGAGAGAGAGAGAGAGAACAGAGAGAGAGAAAGAAGAGAGAGAGAGAAGAGAGAGAGACAGAGAGAGAGAGAGAGAGACAGACAGAAGAGAGAGAGAGAGAGGGGGGGGGCGGAGGGCGAGATGCGGAGTCAGCTGGGAGAAAAGTTAAAGACATAATTGATTGAGAGAAAGGAGGAACACATAATAACTCAGGAGAGAAGCGATAGGCTAAGAAAGGAGGGAATAACAGAGAAGAGAAAAGGAAGCAAGGGCAAAGAAAGAAGGGAATAGCAAAGAAAAGGAGAAAAGGAAGCAGAAAAAGGGGGTAGAAAGGAGGGAATAATAGAGAGGAGGGGAAAAAGCAGAGAAAGGGGGTAAGAAAGGAGGGAATAAAAAGAGAAAGAGAGGGGAAGAGATAGGGCGAAGGAAGGAGGGAATAAAAAAGCGAGGTAGAAAAAGAAGCAGAAAAAGGGGGATGGAGGAGAAGAAAGGAAAGAATAGGAGAAAATAAGGAGGGAATAAGAGAGAAAAGAAGAAAAGGAAACAGATGATGGGGGATGGGATATGAAGAAAAAAGAAAAATTGCAGAAAGAAGGATAAGAAAGAGAAGCAGGTAAATGAAGTGGGAAGAGAAAGAGGAAAAGATGAGAAGGAATGGAAGAAAGAAGAAAAAAAGAGAAAGAATAAAGAATGGATGAGGAAAGGGGGAAAGATTGAAAGGAATTACCCAAAAGAGAAGAAAAGGAGATACAATAAATACTAAACTAAAAAGAAATGAAAAGAACAGTGACGAAGAAGGGAAATAGAGGAAAGGGTAAAAAATGCAAAGAGAAGAATACACGAAAAAGAAAGAATAGAAGGAAGAGATAGAGATAAAGAAAAGAAATTGCAGTGAGAAACAAGATAAAATGAATAAAGAGAAAAAGGAAAAGGAAAAAAAATCTAGTTAAAATGAAATAAATTCAGTGAATGGACAGATAAAAAAAAAAAAAGTAGAGGATAAAAGACAGAGAATGAAGGAGAGAGAAAGATAACAATAAGAACAAAAGACACGAAGCCAAAATCAAGGTAATAAATTATAGTGAATGACAGGGAATGGAGAAGAAGCCGACGTTACCAAGGAATGATGATGACGGAGAAAGAATAGATTGCGATGATGTTTCTGTTAAAGGAAAATTGATGATCGTGAATTATGATAATGGATAAAAAGGAAGGCATTGATAGAGGTTTAAGGGGCGAGTTTAATAAAGAATGTAGGAAAAGAGAGAGGGAGAGGAAGGGAGGGAGAGAGAGAGAGAGATGGGGAAGCAGGGAGAAAAAAAATATAGAGAGAGAGAGAGAGAGAGAGAGGAGAGAGAGAGAGAGAGAGAGAGAGAGAGAGAGAGAGAGAGAGAAGAGAGAGAGAGAGAGAGAGAGAGAGAGAGGAGATAGAAAGAGAGAGAGGGAGAAATATGACTGTAGTTACAAGTACAAACAACAACTGATTTTCAAAACCCATTTTTTTATGTGTAAAGCCTTCTATATTCAAAAAAAAAAAAAAGAAAAAAAAAAAAAAAAAAAAAAAAAAATCATGCAAAAAACACGTGTACAGCATCTGCATTTTGCAAGCTCGGATATGACTCTGCCTGGAATTTTGCATTAAGGATTTTCGTCATAGCCTGCTACGCACTCTTTCTCCCTCGTTTCTCCTCTCTCTCGATCTCTCTCTCTCTCTCTCTCTCTCTCTCTTCTCTCTCTCTCTCTCTCTCTCTCTCTCTCTCTCTCTCTCTCTCTCGCTTTCTTTTTATCTTTCTGCTTTTGTCTGTTTGTCTGTCACTGTCTTTGTCTCGGTCTCTCTCTATTTCTCTCCCTCTCTCTCTCTCTCTCTCTCTCTCTCTCTCTCTCTCCTCTCTCTCTTCTCTCTCTCCTCCTCTCCTCTCTCCCTCTCTCTCTTCTCTCTCTCTCTCTCACTGTCTGTCTGTCTGTCTGTCTCTCTCTCTCTCTCTTTTTATCTTTCTGTCTTTGTTTGTTTGTCAGTCTGCATCTCTCTTCTTATTTCTTTCTGTCACTTCCTCTCCCCCTCTCTCTGTATGTATCTTTGTCTCGGTCTCTCTCTATTTCTCTCCCTTCTCTCTCTCTCTCTCTCCTCATCTCTCTCTCTCTCCTCTCTCTCTCTCTCTCTCTCTCTCTCTCTCTGTCTCTCTCTCTCTCTCTCTCCTCCTCTCTCTCTTCTCCTCTCTCCTCTCCTCTCTCTCTTCTCCCTCTCTCATCTCTCCTCTTCTCTTCTCTCTCCTCTCCTCTCTCGTCTCTCTCTCTCACTCTCTTCCCGTTCAGACAACATTTAAATAGAGTAGGTGATATAAATGCGATATATTTTTTTAAACACGTGGACCTCTCACCAGAAGTAACGTTTGACGACAAAAACGTTTTCAGATTGTCGAGCCAAGCGTTCACTTGTCTTTTTGAAAGGAGGAGGGGAGGGAGAGGTAGAAGGAGGAGGAGGAGGAGGAGAGGAGAGGAGGAAGATGAGGAGGAGGAGGAAGAGGAGAGGGAGGAGGAGGAGGAGGAAGAAGAGTGAGAGGAGGAGGAGGGGGGAGGGTAGGAGGAAGGAGGAAGATGGATGAGGAAGAGGAAAAGGAGGAGGAGGAGGAGGAGGGAGAGGTGTTGGACAGAGAGGGGAGATCCATGAAAAGAAAGAAGAGGGGGAAGGGAGTGTGAAAAAAGGGAGAGGGGGAGGAGTGTGTGTCAGAATGAGGAGAAGGACCTGAAATATCATAAAAAAGAAAGAGAAAGAGAGACAGACAAACACCCAGAGAGAAGAACATATAAACAGACAGACAACCAGACAAATAATTAAAAACAAAACACAAAAAATCGAGAAAAGAAGGAAGCACACAAGGCTTAGAGAAAATGAATAAAGTTATTGTACATTCTCTATATTACAAAACTTCTGCTTATGTACCGTCTATGGTCCCCCCCCCCCCTTTCGGCTCCCCGCCCCCCCCCCTAATCCTTCCTCTCCTCCCTTCCTCTAACCCCTTCGCTACCCCCCCCCCTCCTTCCTTCTACCCAAATCCCCCTTTTCTCTCTTCTGTTCTCCTGCCGCTTTCTTCTCCTTCTGTCCCCTGCTCCCTGTTTTTTCTCCTTTTCCCTCCCTGACTCTTTCCCTTCTCTTCCCTTCCTTCTTCCTTCCTCCTTCCTTCCTTCCCTTCCTTCCCCCTCCTTCTCTTCCCTTCCTTTCTTCCTTCCTTCCTTCTCTTCCCTCCCTCCATCCTTCCTTCCTTCCTTCCTTCCTTCTTCTCTTCCCTTCTCTTTCTATCCTTCCCTTCCCCTTTCCTCCCCCCCCCCTCTTCCCTCCTGACTCCCTCCTTCTTCTCTCTGACTCCCTCCTTCCCATCTGTCATCTCATTTCCTCCTCCCTCCCTTTCTCTTTCTTCTCCTATTTTCTGTTTCCTTTCCAACCCTCCCCTACTGCCTTCCCCCTCCCCCCCCCCCATATTCCCTCCTCTCCCCTCATTTCATCTCCATATGTTCTTCCTCTTCCCCCTTTATTCTCTCTTTGCTCCCCTTGTCTTTGTTCACCCCTTTCTGTCTTCTCTCCTCCTCCCTCCTTCCCCTACCCTACCCTCCCCGCCGTACCTCGTCCCTCCTCCCGCCTCTTCCTCTCCTCTTCCCTTCCCTCTCCTCTCCCCCTCCTCCACTTCTCTTTACCATCCCTCTTCCCCCTCCCCCTCTCCTTCTCTCTCATCCCCCATCCACCTCACTTTATCCACCCTCTCCCTTCCCTCTTCCCCCCCTCCTCCCCTTCTCTTCACCCTCCCTCTTCCCCTATATCCCTTCCCTTCCCTATCCTTCCTCCCCTCCCTCTTTCCTCTCCCTCCCCTTTCTCCTTCCCTTTCTCCCTTTGCCCTCCCTCCCCCTCCCCCTCCCTTCTCTTCACTCCCTCCTCCCTTATCCCTTCCCTTCCCTCTCCCTCCCTCCCCCTCTCCCTTTCCTCTCCCTCCCTCCCTCTCCCTCTTCCCCTTCCCCTTCCCTCTCCCTCTTCCCCTTCACCCTCCCTCTTCCCCTTATCCCTTCCCTTCCCTCCCCCTCCCCTCCCCCCTTCCTCTTTCTTTCCTCTCCCCCTCCCCCTCACTCTCTTTCCCCCTCCCTCTCCCCCTCCCCCCCATCACTCCAACACAATGGATCATCTCCGGCCCCAAAGTTCGTCTGAGGAGGGAAACTCACACCTTAACACAAGGGAAAATGTATAACTCTCCCGGGTTTTCCGCCGTGTTTGTGAGCGCCATCTGTTGATTGTAATCCGCATGATTTTTAACCGGCATTCCTGCGGGGAAGGAAGGGTTAGGGACGAAGAGGAAAGGGGGGAGAGGGGAAGGAGGGGGAGGGGGAGGGAGGGGTGAAGAGAGAGAGATATATATATACAAATTTATATCTGTATATTCTACCCGCACATATGCATATGCACATATTATTGTAGAGGATTGCGACAATGTATGATAACATTCACACACACATAAATTTGTTTGTGTTCATTTGTTGAATGCGTAAATGCACACACAAACACAGTCATGAATTCACACACACACGCACATAGACATGCACACATACACACACATGCACACACACGCACACACTCAGACACACACACTCAGACACAGACACACATATATATATGTATATGTGTGTGTGTGTGTTCATATACATGCATATATGTAAGGAAATGTTCATGTGGGTGTGTTTGTATGCATATATGTTCTTAATAACTGAAAAGAACGAATAATCTCTACTCTAAGTTGGTCTTAAGAACATGAACTCAAAATATATCGCCGCATTCCAATACCCTTCCGAGTTCTATGCAATAAAAATCAGCATTGATAGCTGTCATGATTCAAATAATGACGATAACTCACAAGTATTGTAGCCGCAGCAGAGATTTAGAGCCAGAAAGCGAGAGAGAGAAATATAAACGTGATTTCTTTGGCTGCGAAAAGTTATCAATACAGTCACCAGCATAAAATAAACTTTAATACCATGTATTCAGCGAAGAGAGACATGCATTCCCGCGGACTCAAAAAGGCACACAAATACATCAGCAATGTATAAAAGCAGAAGTAGTTTTATATCATATCAGAGAACCCCCCCCCCAAACCCGAGCAGACGGAGAGAGGGGGGGGAGGGGGTTCAGCGGAAGAGCGAGTGGCTGTGGAAAAGGCTGTTACCCGCGCGCAGCAGATATGTCCAGAGAAGATGCATTTTTAAATCAAATTGTGTCTGTCTGTGTGTGTGTGCTTGCCTGCGGAGAGAGAGAGGGAGAGGCTGGTTGACAGGACAGTGGTAAGGGGGAAGGAAGTGAGAGGGAGAGCGGGTGATAGGTTTAAAAATGGAAGAAAGGGAGAGAGAAAACAAGGGAGAAAGGGAGAGAGAGAAAAGAGTAGATAGATAGACAGAGAGAGAGAGAGAGAGAGAGAGAAGAGAGAGAGAGGAGAGAGAGAGAGAGAGAGAGAGAGAGAGAGAGAGAGAGAGAGAGAGAGAGAGGAGAGTAGAGAGAGAGAGAGAGAGAGAGATAGATAGAGAGAGAGAGAGAGAAAGAGA
>NW_020871202.1:1005499-1007999 GCF_003789085.1 Penaeus vannamei
CTATGCTCCAAAGCCGTAGGCATCAGAATATCAAAGGGGATACAACCCAGTCGTGACTCCTACTCAGGGAACGAGTGGAGGGCGACAGGCCGCGGCGCCAAGACAGCTTAGACGGCGGAGTGACTACGCAGCAGGAACGAGATCAAATTGTAAGACATGAGGAGATAACACTTCAACCGGCCGGAGGAAGGCAACGGGAAACTGCGTCCGTATTATATCTCGTAGAACCACGATCAATTAAATAGTCGTTAAATGGGCCTTTCTCTGATACGGCTTTCGGAGAAGTTGGAATGGAAAAGAAAACAATAATCATTGTGATAATAATAAATGATGATAAATATAATAATGATGATGGTGACGATGATGATGATGATGATAATAACAATGGTGATAATGATAATAATAATGATAATAATAACAACAGCAATAACAATTATTGTGATGATGATCATATAATGATCAAAAATAGTAATAATGATGATAACAGTGATGATGATAATAATAAAATGACAATAACAATAATAATGATTATAATAATCATAATAATAATAATGATAATGATGATGATGATGATGATGATGATGATGATGATGATGATGATGATGATGATGATGATGATGATGATGATGATGATGATCATAATAAATGATGATTATGATAATAAAATGACAATAACAACAATAAAAACAACAATAATGATAATAGTAATAATAATGATAACAATAATGATAATATTAACAATAGTAATAATAACAATAATGATGATTAATAAGGATAATGATAATAATAATGATCATAAAAAGGATAACAATAAGTGGTGACAATAACAATGACTACAACATTATCAGTAATTGTAACAATAGCAATAGCGGTTATGATAGCAGTAATCAAGTTATTGATAAAAAGCTGCAATGATAATCACAGGAATAATAACCCTAATTAGCAATAACAGCAACATTTTATAGCAGGATAAAAGAAGTTCATGAATCGAGCTTGAGATGATAAGCAACATAACTTCGGCAAGTCTTTGATGTTGCAAATTCTGATTATTCTAATGGAAGGCATTTGATGCGATTGACGTTCAAAGAAAATTGGTCGTTTTTATTCATATTATTTTTGTTGAAAGTCGTAATTCAATTATCAATTGGTGTGAGTACTTTCATTCATCATGTTTTTCTTTTTCATCAATGGTCTTTTTTTCTCTCTCTTTCCCTTTCTATTTTTGTTTGTCTATCAAACTAATTAATCTACCTATCTGTCTGTTTTCTGTACGTTTGTCTGCCTGTCTGTCTCTCTCTTCTCATTCTATCTCTTGTTATTTTTTAATCTCTCTTCTTCCTATCTCGTTTTTATATAGTGTACCCTCTCTCTAATATTAATGATGACAAGTGTAATAATAATGATGGTAATACTAACAACAACTTTTTTAGCCCCTATTCTATAAATGTAATATATCAAACTTTAATATACAAGAACTCTGGTATCCCATTCATAAGTATTTAATTATTCTAATTGGCTTAAGAGGAACTTAAAGTAATTATCAACTAATTTTAATATGGTTATATATATGTTATCAACTGGTGCACTTCAAGCACTGAGTTCATTCTTGGTAAAATTAAACAGTTAATTAACTTCAAAATTATTGATATAGCATGACAATATTACAATGTTAACGCTCATGTAAACAACAATCAATGAATTGTTTGAGTTCTTGACACCCATAGGAAATACTTTACAAACAACTAGACACTTAAAACTCACATTTATATAATTGATTATAGAATTGTCATGAATCTGGATAGGAATAAAGCTAACAAACATTCAACGTCCCTTACATGAATCAAATTTCATATAAATATAAATATTTACCATAATGGTAGCACATTATTGATTAAGTCTGGCATAGAATTGAAATCAATACATCGAAGTAAATATATGAGTTAGATATGAAACACACAAAAAAATAATGATAGTAATCAAAACAGACTTAAAACCGCACTTCTAAGTGAATTAATCAAACATCAAGCAAGTAAAATGATAATCATAACAGAAGTAAGTACTTAAGATAGATATAATGACAATCTTACGCTTGCTTTAACAATCTGCTAAGCCGTTATCTTCATAAAGCCCAAGAATAGTGATTTACCACACCTACGCACGAACTTATCAAACTCCATTAACTCCCAGCAAGATGTATCCACGGCAACACTTCTATGTAAGAATAGTTTACTAATCAGCTGTTTCGCAAACAGCTGATTCTTCTCGATCCTGACAATGTCCCAGAATAACGCCCTCACTCCCTACCATTTATAGCTCATGTCCGTCGTAATCTGGCAAAGACGGTGATGAATTACTTCAACCTTAAGCTTACCAGAAGGAGCCACCATTACTAGGTAATGATAAGAATTATTATTATTATGACAGTAATGATAATAACAATAGTGATAATGATAGAAATAATAATGATAACGATAACATCAATGATAATATGAAGGCACAT
>NW_020871202.1:1032832-1035332 GCF_003789085.1 Penaeus vannamei
CGCTGCCGTATAAAAATAAGGAAAATTAAAATAAAATGTGACTATACATATACTCGTTTATATAGGTACGCGTATAAAAGCGGATATATGCAAGAATATGGATGATATATAAAAACTATATACAAAATAACATCAACACACACACACTCATATGTATATGCATACATTCATATTCGCAGACAGACATGTACGTACGCCCACCAGAATTTTGTGTGTATATGTGTGTGTGTGTGTGTTCGTGTGTGTATGTGTGCACATACACACACACACAAAACACCACAAGCACACACACACATGCACGGGCATAACTAGAAATTATTTTAATCACCATAGCAACCGATGAAAAAATAAAATCAAATAGTTATTAAGACATTTTCTCGACAGAAAGAAATGTATATTTTTAAATAAAGAAAATATGTTTAGAGGAAATATGATAAAACAAATCAAAAGCTATTCTATTCATCTGAACGCATATAATTTTTTATTGCTGACGAATTAAAATATCATATTTCAACTTTTTGGATCAATGAATTCAAATATCTGTTGTCACGTTAGATTTTTGGGTCCAGATATAAATGCGTAGTTTATTGGCATTTCATTGATATGTCTTCTTTTTACTATCCTTTTCATAGCAAATCGAATTTTTATCTGTCACACAAACGAATAGACATACAAACACACACACACAAGCACACACACAAACACAAACAAACAAACAAAAAACAATAAAACAAACAAACAAACAAACACACGCGTTCGCGGGCGCGCGCGAACACACACACTCACACTCATATAGATACATATATACGTATATAAATACATGCATACATACATAAGCACACACACATGCACACGCACACGAAGTATATTCAGCAATACATAGTGGCTTCTGACCGATATTTTGCATGATGTGACGGCCACCAATCAATGCAGATCATCCGCCTCGTGACAGCTTTGCTCAACTCTTCTTCTTTCGTTCTCTTCTCCTCCTTTTACTCTTTTATGTTTTGTCTTCCTTTTCTTCTTCCAGACTTTATTTTTGTTTTCTTCTTTTTTCTTCTTCATATTTTTTTTCTTCTTTCTCTTCCTCTTTTCCTTCTTCTTCTTCTTCTTCTTCTTCTTCTTCTTCTTCTTCTTCTTCTTCTTCTTCTTCTTCTTCTTCTTCTTCTTCTTCTACTTCGCTCTCCTCCTCTTCCCCCTTCTCCCCCTTCTTTCCTTCTTTTCATTAGTTTAGTGTTTATTTGGATGTCTTTCTAATGGTTTTATCTGTATTCAAATCGATTCATATGTGTATTCAAATACGAATTGCTATTTGTAAAAAGTTCAGGTACATTTAAATGCTCCGATTTAGATATTGATTACAATGAACTGTTAAAATGATGAATGTACAAAATGTACAAAAATATTTACTGAATATATACTATAAATAATATTCATTTGCAGTCATTCACATTTTTTTCTTTATAAACCAGTAATAAAGAGAAAAGGTAATGGTTCTGTACTTGAAATATTTATAAGAGTCGAAGCTGATATTTAGAAAAAGGAATTGTAAAGAAGAAAACACGAAAGGAACGATTATGGCACGAATAATCTTAGTAATAATGAAAACAGAGAAGACAAATAAACACACGAAGCATGGTTTAAAGATTACCTAGAGGTCGCATATAAGGCAACAAAAGAAAGAAAGAAAGAAAAAAAAAAAAAACTATCCCGGACTCTGGAAAACTCGTATTCACAAAGTCTCTCTCCTATTACAATGTTTACGTGTTTTTTGTTTCTTTTTACGTGTTCTGTTTCTAAGACTAATACATACTATATTCAATTTCACTTTTGTAATTTGTTTATCTATTTATTCATTTGAAATCTCCAGCCTTCAATATCACTTTCTTCTTTACTGCCATATATGTATATATAATATATATATATGTATATATATATATATATATATTATATATATATATACTATATATATATATATATATATATATATAATATATATATGTATTATATATATATATATATATGCTATATGTATATTATCATATGTATTTACATAATGTATATGTATAATATATAATATATATATATTATATATATATATATATATATTAATATATATATATATATATATCTATGTGATATATATATATATGTATTTATATATGTGTGTGTGTGTGGTATATATATATACTATATACCTATATATATATATATATAGTGAGAGAATAATATATATGAGAATATAATGTTAGATTTATATATGTGTGTGTATATGAACGATATAGATAGTAGTATAGTATATATGAATATATAAGATAGTATAAGGTATATATTTAGCTATTATATATATATTATATTATAGTATATACTATATAGTATATATATATATATAATATAAATGATATATATATATATATATATATGATATAGTAATATATAGTAATGGTATATATTGCTAAAGTGAGAGTAAGTACATATACAACAAACAGCACATATATAG
>NW_020871202.1:1040332-1043924 GCF_003789085.1 Penaeus vannamei
ATTTGCATACATGGTTCCCTGTGGATTAAGCGTATTGAGGTAACGAGCATGTTATCTTTTACATTTTTTTCTTATCATATGTTATCTTTGACCTTGGTATTTTTTTCGTTTGTTTGTTTTCCCCTTGTCCAAGCCTAAGGAATAACCTGAGTATATGATATGAAAGCAAATACGAAAATTATGAAAATGTTAACTGTAGTAAGAAAGTGCATATACTTGTGGTAATAATGATGTTGATATTAGTAATACATTTAATAAGGATAACGATATTAATAATGATAAATGCAAAAGTAATATTGACGATGATGATGATAATGAGGATCATAACAATGATAATAATTGTGATGAGGATAATGATAATGATAGTGCTGATGATAATGATAATGCTAGAAATAATAACTAAGACAATAATTTTGATAATGATATGCATTATAAGAATGATAATGATAAAATTAATAATAACAATAAAAATGGCAAAGATAACGATAACGATAATAATGATAACGATATTAATAGTGATAGAATAATCATGACAATGATATCAATAATGACAATGATAATTATGAAAGTATGAATAACAACAAAACAAAAATGAGAGAAATATAAGAGAAAGTAGACATTCAGCATAATAACAAGTGTATGGCGATGATGGTAATAATAATTAGTAATAATAAAGATAATAATAGCAATAATTATTACTTGATAATGATAATAATAATGATGATAATGAGAATAATAACAATAATGTTAATGATAAAGATAACAGTAATAATGATAATATCAATGATACTGATAATAATAGCAATGATAACAACAACAATAGTAGTAATGATGTTTATGATAATAATGATTACAATAATAACGATGATAATAGTAATGCGAATGATAATAATAACATTTATAAAAGCGATA
Source organism: Penaeus vannamei (assembly GCF_003789085.1). Taxonomy (NCBI): domain Eukaryota; kingdom Metazoa; phylum Arthropoda; class Malacostraca; order Decapoda; family Penaeidae; genus Penaeus; species Penaeus vannamei. The sequence goes on from NW_020871202.1 coordinate 1,041,245, forward strand.
AAGACAATAATTTTGATAATGATATACATTATAAGAATGATAATGATAAAATTAATAATAACAATAAAAATCGCAAAGATAACGATAACGATAATATTGATAACGATATCAATAGTGATAGAATTATCATGACAAGATGATCAATAATAGTATGATAATTATGAAAGTGCGAACAACAAAACAAAAAAGAGCAACATAAGAGAAAGTAGACATTCAACATAATAACAAATGTATTTTTATCAACGTTCATGCAATATTGAATGGGAGTAAAGATAACACAGAAAGAGACAAATATAACTGAAAGTGGAATGTCAATTCAACAACAACCACTGCATCCACGCCACCACACAACACAACACTATTGCAAAGGAAACCATCAACGCAACAAAATTCTCACAACCACAACGCCACATTTTTTCTACCTCTATCAAATGAATTCATCGCTCGCCTTGGCACTCTCGTGTCCTCGGTGCCAGCCTCACGCGATCAGTGCCAGGCGTGTAGTGGCACTGCTTGTGAACCTTTGATGACAGGTATGCATGGTGTGAGTATGTAAGGCGGGGGGGGAGGGGGGGGGGGCGGAAAGAGGTGTGTGTGGGTGGGTTCGGAAAGGCTTTCTGGTTGTGTGGGAAGGGGTGAGAGTGGAGAGGAAGGGGTAGTGTGTATGTGTGTGTAGGATTGTGGGTGATAATGTGCATGTTTAGTACATATATCTATATGTCTATCTATCTATCTATCTAAATGTTTTATACACACACATTACACACACACACACACACACACACACACACACACACACACACACACACACACACACACACACACACACACACACACACACACACACACACATATATATATATATATATAATATATATATATATATATATATATATATATATATATATATATATATATATATATTATATATTATATGAATAAACACACACACAGGATACAATTTCATTGCAATTATCCATTTTATGCAAATATAACGCTTCTCTCCCACAAAATGTCTAGAAAGCCTTCCTATTGGAGTTTCGTATTCATGTCATTAAGAAACAATACCGTAGGTTTAGTTCCGGAATAATTTTCTTTCAGGTCGATACGTCCATCAACCTTAATTCATTGTGATTATGTGAATATAGATACATACTTATCCTTCGTAATTTACGATCAATATTGGTGTCTTTATCTTAATCTTTGTGGTTTCTTATGTTTGTTCACGTATCAGTGTTTTAACCGTCCTTGTAACTCCCCCCCCCCGACCCCTGTCCCCAACCTAAAAACGTCCGCATTAATTTCAGAAAATGTCAAACGTGTTATCAGGCATGCAATATAAACAAAAAGTGTAATAATAACTCTAACAGATGTGAGTGGAAGATGCCTAAAAGGAAACAAGAAAAGAAAACAGATATGGAGAATTTGGAGAATAAAAGGGAAACATCGGTAAAATCCAATATGTTTGAAAGGCTGGAATAAAGGCATATGGACAGATAAAAGAATTGGAAGGAACGGAACAGATAATACACCGATTCTTACAAAGAAAGAAAAAAAGAAAGAAATAGAATGACAGAAACAGAACGAAGGATTTAGAAACTGCAGAGTTTTGAGTCGTCAATAATTCCGGGAACAACTGAATATTTCGTGGATGACGTCACGAAGGCGGGGTCACGCAAAAGTCTCAATACGACATATAGTTTTAGGGATCTATTTTCAGACCAGAATATCGGGGTTTAAAACATCGATATTGACTCGATAAGAGGAGAAGTAATTGGTGCAACGGCGAAGTCATGTTCCTTGAAGGCAAATACAGAATGTCACGGCACGGGATCCAGCGCAAAAAACGGACGACGCTTTCGTGTCAACCGGACAGCTTATGACACTCGTTCAGGCATGTTCTGTTTGAAGCGTTCGTGGACGTTCGTGAATTGAAGGATTCAAACATATGCATTCATGATTACATACATGTACATATGTACCCACGCATGTACACATTGGTAAAGATCGTTACATACTTGCATGTTTGTAAATAGATCATATAAATAAATAAGTGAATATATGTGTATATATATTATATATATATATATATATATATATATATATATATATATATATGTATATATATATATGTATGTATGTATGTATTATATATATTGGTATAGTATATCTACATATATATATATATATATATATATATATATAGTGAGATATAGTGAAGAGTAAGATAAATATAAATTATAGATATATATATAAGATGATATATAATTATAGGGATATAGTAATATAGGAGCAGTGATGATAGTATATAGTAAAGAGAGAAGAGAGGAGGAGAAAATCTAATATTATATAAGAGGTAAATGATAAAAATTAAGTATTAAATATATTAATAGTAATACTATATATATATATATATATATACTATAATATAGTGAAGACTATATATAGATAGATATATATAATTATGAGATATACTATAATAGGTATAAGGTATAGGATTAGGTTATTGCGTGTAGTGTGGTGTGTTGTGTAGTGTGGTGTATGGTGAGTGATGTAGTGATGTGTGTGTGTGTAGGAGACATGTGTGTGATGGATGAGTGTGTCGTGTTTGTGAGAGTATGAGGAGGGAAGAAGAGAAAGAGAGGATGTGTGTGCGGTTTCTGTCCTCTTCCTATTTAAA
>NW_020871204.1:10000-12500 GCF_003789085.1 Penaeus vannamei
ATTTTTTTTTCTTCTTCTTTTCCTTCGAATATTCAATTACCTTTTTATTTTGCTAATTCTTCTTATGCCTTTTTTTCTCTCTTTTTTGTCTTTCATCCGTTTTATTATTTTTTCCATTTTTATTTCATTCTTTTTCTTTATCATTATCATTTCCGCACAGAGCTACATTGTTCTATAATTACTAGTCTTTTTTATCAATTCCTTTTTAGTCAGTATCAGGTTAACTATATAACCATAAAGGAGATTATTGTGCAAGAGAAAAACGTAATATAGATAAATATATACGGTACGCAGCAACCATAACATAGGTATGATATCAGTATAAATGCAATATTGATAACATATAAAACATTAATGAATACATGAAATGGACTTAATACTTCTTATGGACAAGATCAATATCGATTTAGATATAAAATATCCTCAAGAAAACCTGCCTCTTTGACGTCATAGCCGGAATGCGGATTACCCAAGCACGACTTACAAAAACGCCTGCTGCTGCCATCTTGCGGAGAAGGCGCGAACTAGGCTGGCGTGACCCAGGAACGTTTATTCGAGTAAGTTTATCCCCGAGCGATAATGGAAACGGATCTCGTAGAGTAAATGACCCGCACCAAGAAAAGTGGAATTTCGTTCTCGCAAAAGGCAAGGCGAGGGAGGCCATTATACGATAGATCATTTACGGGTTTGGGTAAAAAAAAAAATGAGTGTGTTACCCTTAGAAAAAAAGAGGGAGAGAAAATAGAAAACGGAAAAGCGAGGGAGGATGAGAGAGAGTTAGAATAAATGGAAGAATGAGAGAGAGAAGGAAAGAGATGGAAATGGCAAAAAGAAGAATGCGCAGTATACGTTAGGTAGATAGACAGATTAACAGAAAGATGGAGATATAGAGAGATAGATAAACAGACAGAGAAAGAGAGAGAGAGAGAGATAGTGTGAGAGAGAAAGAGAGACAAAGACGAAAAAGGAAGGGAGGAGCAGGAAAGAACGATAAGAAAAAAGAAAACAAGAGAATTTCCTTTCGGGCCTTACGAATCGCTCAGAATATAAACATGTTTCAAGCATCCTTCTTATATACACTAAAGGAAGCAATTAAGAAAGCGATATCCAAATTTAAATCTGTTTATTTAAAGTTGATACCAATTTACGTGTACATATATGAATACATAGATGCACACGCATGCACATATTTTACCATTAACATTATCATTGTTATTACTGTTGTTATCAGTGTAATTATTGTCATTACTGTTATCATCAATATTGTTAACATCATTCTTTTATTACTATAATTATCATCATCATTAGTATCACTCATATTATCATTATCACTAATATCATTATTACCATTGTCATCTTTATTACCACCATTACCATTACCATGAATATTACTGCAGTTATTATCATTGTTGTAATTAACGTCACTATCCTTGTTGTTGATTATCATTTCATTATCATTACTAGGAGTAGTAGCAAGTGAGTAACAGTACTACTACTACTATTTGCCTCTATTATTGATACTAGCACTGCTGTTACTATTACTACTACTACTACTACTACTACTACTGTAATTACTTCTTCTTGACGTAGTGTTATAGTAAGTGTCCTTGTTGTTGTACTAATATCATAACCATTGTTAATATGTTCCTTATCGTAAATGTAGATAATTTTCTAACACAGTAACTCTTGCTGTTGTACGCAATTGAATACTGAAGGTAATATGAGTTTATTCGCCTGTTAAAGGGTTTCTGGTTTATCACTTTGCAATATCCAATGCAACAATCTTTAAAATGCCACTTGGGACGGGTATTTTGCTCGTAAATGATTAAGTTGATAATGATCTTTCATTTACCTTTTTTTGAGATTAAAAGCTTATTTTTACGCGCCTGACATGCTTATGGAACGCGCCCACTCGCACTCATGTTGCAAAGCCTCGCAGATGTTGTTCAGAAATGATGCACGAGCTCGTCTTTTAACGTTGCAAAATATCTTGTATTGCATATCCGTGTTCATGAACGAGTGACTCAAATGGATATGAAGTCGTTCAGGAATTATGAATTGTTTGATCAAATGTTGAGAGCTTTAAGCAGAGAGAGAAGGGATGGGGCTAGAGAAGGAAGGAGGGATGGAGAGAGAGTGAGGAGATAGATAGGCAGAGAGATAGAAAAAGGGGGGCGGCAGACAGACAGACAGAGAAAGTGATGTAAACAGACATATATAAATATATATATATATATAGTATATATATATATATATATATATATATATATATGATATATATATATATATATATATAATATCACCAGACAGACAGATAAATAGATAGAGATAAAGAGAGAGAGAGAGAGAGAGAGAGAGAGAGAGAGAGAGAGATAGACAGACAGACAGACAGACAAATGCGTACAGAGAAAGAAGAGAGAGAGAGAAAGAGACGGGTTGTGGGAGGGAGGAGGGGATGAGAGAAATGGGATGGGGGGGGCAAAAAGACAGACAGACAGAC
>NW_020871204.1:20000-37500 GCF_003789085.1 Penaeus vannamei
GCCACCCTCGGCTCCAAAGAAAGAGTTTTTCCCTGTTCTTTTTTTTATTTTTTTTTATTCGGCCATTTTTTTAAAACTCCGTTTTGGTCTCTTCCGTCCATTCTTTTTATATTCTCTCTCTCTTTTTCTCCCCCTCTTTCTTCTCCTCGTCTCTTCTGTTTTGCTCATCATGGCTTTTTCTGTCTCTCTCCTCTCTTCTCTTCCTCTTCTCTCTCTCTCTCTCGTTCTCTCTTCTCTCTCTTCTCTGCTCTCTCTCTCTCTCTCTTTCTCTTCTCTCTCTTCACTCCTGCTCTCTTTTTCTCTCTCTCTCTCCTCTTCTGTTTCTCTCTCCTCTCCGTGCTCTCTCTCTCTCTCTCATCTCCTCTTTCTCTCTTCCATCTCTCTCTCTTTCTCTTCTCTCTCCTCTCTCTCTCCTCTCTCTTCTCTCGCTTTCTTTCTTTCTCGTCATATCTTCTCCTCCTCTTCTCTTCTCTCTCTCTCTCCTCTCCGTCCTTCTCTCTCTCTCTCTCTCTCTCTCTCTCTTCTCATCTCCTCTCCTCTCTCCCTCTCTCCCTCTCCCTCTCCCTCTCCCTCTCCCTCTCCCTCTCCCTCTCCCTCTCCCTCTCCTCTCCCTCTCCCTCTCCCTCCCTCCCTCCCCTCCCTCCTCTCCCTCCCTCCTTCTCCTTCCCTCCCTCCCTCCCTCCTTCCCTCCTTCCCTCCTCTCTCCTTCCTTTTCCCCAAAGTCGAGAGAGTGTTCCGCCTTTGTCAGAAGATAAAATTAAGAGAAAAAAAGTTCATTCCGGAGCCAGCGTGAGGTCATTTTGCTGTCGCACCCCACCACGCTGTCGGTCGCGCCAAGAGAATGCTATAAAAATGGGGCGAAAAGCAAGGAATAATATTACACTGACATGGCCTAACATCCATAACTTCCTCGTAACTTTCACTTTACGGTCCATTTCGGAATTAATTTACAAGAGAATCGCCTTCTTTCCATGCACTACTTTTCCGCGCGCAAGTTTTGGAGGTGACGCGGCTCTCAGGACGGTGGGCGGAGGGATATGGTGTTCGTACCTGTGCTGGAAGGAAGGAGTGTGTGGGGAGAAGAGAGGGAGGAGGAGGGAGGAGAGAGAGGAGAGAGAGAGAGAGAGGAGAGGATAGAGAGAGAGAGGGAGGAAGGAGGAAGAAAGAGAGGAAGGAGGGAGAGAGGGATAGAGAGAGGGAGAGAGGGGAAGGAGAGGAAAAGAGAGGAATTGGAGCGAGGTAGAGAGGGAGGGAGGAAAGAGGAAGATAATTAGGGGAGGAAGTAAGAAAATGGGAGAAGACGGAAGCGGTGGGAAGTGTAACAAAGGAAGGGAAAGAAGAAATAGAGAAAGAAAGGAAAGGAGAGATGCAGAAAGAGAAGAAATAAGGATGGACAGAGGGAAGAAAGAAAAACAAAGAAAGGGGATAAGCAACAGAAAAAGGGAAATAGGAGCAGGGTAAAAGAACCCAGAGAGAGAGAGAGGAGAGAGAGAAGAGAGAGGAGAGAGAGAGGAGAGAGAGAGGAGAGAGAGAGAGGAGAGAGAGAGAGAAAGAGAGATGAGAGAATGGAGAGAGACAGAGAGAGGAGAGAGAGAGAGAGAGAGAGAGAGAGAGAGAGAGAGAGAGAGAGACAGTACAACATATCACCCCACATATCACTTCCACAAAGACGTTAAATGACAGAAGTACTCAGGACATCGTAGTCAACATAAACAACACCTTTATTCTCACTTCTTTCGCTCGTTTTCCCTTTCTCCCCTTTTATCCCTTCTCCCCTTTCTACTCTTTTATCTTCGGCCCCTTCCCCCTTACCTTTACCGTAGACCGGGGGTGAGGGGGGTGGTGGGGGGTGGACTCTTCTTCTCTTGGTTCTCTGTTTTTTTTTTTTCTGTCCTTCGCGCATTTCGTCGTATTTTCTTTCCCTCCTTCCTTCTCTCCTCCATCCTTTCTCTCTCATCCACCTCCTCTCTCTCCCAACCATCAACCTCGTCCTCCTTGTATTCTCCTTCCCTCCTTTCCCACCCTCTTCTCCCTCCCTCCCTCTCTCCCATCCTTCCAATCTCCTCTCCCTCCTCCTCCTCCCACCCTTCCCCCATCCCTCCCACCCTTCCAAATCTCCCTCCCTCCTCCCTCCTCCCATCCTCCCACCCTTCCTTATGTTTCCTCCCTCCGTGTTCCCCTTCCCACCCACCCTTCCAATCTCCTTCCCACCCTTCTCCTCCACCCTTTCAATCTCCCTCCCGCCCTCCCTCCCTCCAGCTCAATTCCCACCGCAAACGGAGCGTGGAATCGGAGCCTCAATCTAGCGTCGGACACCTTGTTAGATCCCTTTTATTTATTTTTTCCCCTGCGTTCTTGTTTGGCCGACTTGAGACAGAGAGAGGTCGGGCGAGGTTCGTGAGAGGTGTGGTGAGAGGTCGGAGAGGTCGCGACGGGAGAATTCGGCGAGGTCGGGAGAGGTCGGGCGACGAGAGGTCGCGAGATCGAGGATCGGCGGAGGTCGGGGCGAGGTCGGTGAGGTGGGGAGGTCGGCGAGGTCGTGAGAGGTCGGGGGGAGGTTCGGGCGAGATCGTGAAGGTCGGACGAGGTCGTGGAGAGGTCGGGCAGGCGGTGGAGGTCGGAGCAGATCTGAGAGGTCGGCGAGGTCGGGCGGTCGGAGAGGGTCGGGTCACGAGGTCGGGCGAGGGGCAGGTGAGTGAGAGGGTCGGGGAGGAGGAAGGGGGGGGGAAGGGTTGGAGGGGAGGAGGGGAAATTGGAGGAAGGGTTTTAGGGGGAAGAGGGGAAGGGGGGTTATAGATGGAGGAAAAGGTGTGTGCGTGTGTTGTGTGGTGTGTTGTGTGGGTTGTAGTTTTCCATCTCCCTATAGATAAATAAATACATATGTATGTATAGGTTGGAGAAAACATTACGTTTTATGTAGTAGAAAGAATATATGTATGTGTACGTAGTAGAAACAAAATGTATGTATGTGTACGTAGTGGAAAAAAAAATGTTGTATGTTGTAGAAAAGAAAATATATTGTATGTGTATGTAGCAGAAAAAAAATGTATGTGTATGTAGTAAAAAAAAATATATACGTATATGTATATATATAAAGTATATTCTTGTCTACATGCTGTAAAAGACTCCGCCCAGTCTTGCATGCATGATAAAAAATGAAATTGAAATATGTTGCATGATAAAAATTCATGAGTGAGGGATATACGTAGAGAGGGAGCCATCATCGTCATGAGAACGTGGGCTTATTACGTATCTTATTAGTGCATGAATTTCATATCCATCTCCCCCCCTCCCCCTCCCCCTCCTCCTTCCTCCTCCTACCCCCATTGTCCATTTACCTGTCTCCCTTCCCCCTCCCCCCCCTCTCCTCTCTCCTGTCTCTTATTCTTTGTCTTTTTCATTTTTTTCTCATTCTTCCTCTCTTGCTTTTTCATTTTTTTTTCTCATTCTTCCTATGCCGTCTATCCTTCACCCTCCTCTTCGCTTCTCTTCTGTTACTGCCTGTGTCTTTCTTTTCCTCTCCTTTCTTTACTTGCTTTTTCCTTTCTCTTCCTTTCGCTTTTCTCGTATTCTTCCGATTCTTCTTCCCCTTCCTTTTCCTCTTCGTTTTCATCCTCTTATTCCATTCCTCCTTCTTCTCTCACCTATCCCTCTTCACCCCTTCCTGCTCGTCCCTCATTTCTCCCTTTCTCTCCTCCTCTTCCACTCTTATCCTTCTTCATCCCCCTCCCTCTCCTCCTCTCACTACCCCTTCCATCTCCTCCTTCCTCCCTCCTCCCTTTCCATCTCCCCTTCCCTCACTTCCCCCCTTCCTCCCCCTCTCCCTCTACCTCCCCTCACCTCCCTTCTCCTCCTCTCTACGCGAGAAATAAGCCAGAAAGAAAGGAAGAGAAAAAAATGAGGGACGATGCAAGATTTTAAACAAAGCCAGGAGGACCAAAGTGAACGCCTACCCCAATCCCAGCCTAGGCCCCCCACTCTCCTTCTCCCCCCCCCCTCTCTCTCTCTCTCTCTCTCTCTCTCTTCTCTCTCTCTCTCTCTCTCTCTCTCTCTCTCTCTCTCTCTCTCTCTCTCTCCTCTCTCTCTCTCTCTCTCTCTCTCTCTCTCTCTCCCCTCTTCTCCCTCTCTCCCTCTCTCCCTCTCTCCCTCTCTCCTTCCCTCCCTCCCTCCCTCCCTCCCTCCCTCCCCCCCTCCCCCCCCTTCCCCCCCTCACACGTGGTTCGTGGGATTATATTTCTGTTTATTTATTTATTCTTTTATTCTGGGAGGTTGTTGTTATTAAGTGGTGGTGTTGATTTTTTGTTCTTGTTCTTGTTATTTTCTTGTTATAGTTGTTATTATTATATCGTTATTAGTATTGTTCTTCTTCTTATTTTTATATTGGTATTTTATTACTGTTTTAATTATTATTATCATAGGATTATTCCTCTGTCATCATTAGTGTTGATATTAATCTTATCAGATTCATCAATCATTATTAATATTATATCATTCACTGCTATTTTCTTGTTCTTGTTCTTCTATTCTTATTCCCTCATTATCGCCGCCTCTCTTTGCTTCGGCGGTTTTTCTTGAAGTCAGCGTAGTTTAATTTATTTGAGTCTCCCCTTACATGACCTATAAAGTGAAGCGGGTGACGGGGATAAAAAACGGAACGGAGCGAAGGAGAGAAGAGGGGAGAGGAGAAGAGGGGAGGGGAAGGGAAGGGAGGGGAATGAGAGGGGAGGGAATGAGGAGAGGAAGGAAGGGAATGAGAGTAGAGGGAAGGAAGGGAATCAGAGGGAGAGAGAAGAGGAAAGGAGGAGAGGGAAGGGAATGAGAGAGGAGAAGGAGAGGAAGGAATGAGAGGGGAGAAAGTAAGAAAGACGAAAGAAAAATCGTAAATGCAAAGGACAGGAGAAGAAGAGAAACAAATATATAAACCAAACGAAAGAAAGACTTAAAGAAAAATCGTAAATACAAAAGAAAGAAAGAAAAAAAGCGAAACGAAAATATAATCCACGAGAAAGAATAGTATCGCAAAAAAACAAAACAAAAAAACAACAACAACAAAAAACGAAAATATAATATACGAGAAAGAACGAAGGAAAGAAAGGAGTATCGCAAAAAAAAAACAAAAAAAACAAAAAAACGAAAATATAATCCACGAGAAAGAACGGAGGAAGGAAGGAAAGGAGTATCGTCAAAAAAAAGCGAGAAGAAGAAAAAAAAAGTTTTGAGGTTGCTCGAAACTTTGCTTCTTTAACACCTCCAGCCGACGACTTTCTGGCCCGACGTCTTCGTGTGAACTTAGAGGTTCCTTGACTCATATTACAGCTCTGAGGGCGGCGCCTCTCTTGTCTTTTTTTTTTTGGGGGGGGGGTTTACTTACTTTCGGGTTTGGTGGGGTTGGGGCTTGATTTTTGTTTTTTTTTATTTTTGTTTTGATTTTTTTGTTTTGTTTTTTTTTGTTTTTTTTCGTTTTTTTCTATTTTCTAATTTTTTCTCTTTCTCTTCATTTCCCTTTCACCTTCTCTTTTTCTTTCTCCTTCTCCTTCTCTTTTTCTTTCTCTTTCTCCTTCTCCTCCTCTTTCTCCTCCTCCTTCTCCTCCTCCTCTTTTTCTTTCTCCTCCTCCCTACTCTCTCCTCTACTACGTTTTCTTGCGTGTTTGTTTATTATAAACTTTGGTGAATGAACGCGTGGTATGAGGCCCGGTATTCGGTGTGGGATATCGTTGTTGTCGTCGATGGGAGGGAGGGAGGGAGGAGGGAGGGAGGGAGGGAGGGAGGGAGGGAGGAGGAGGGGAGGGAGGGAGAGGGAGGGAGGGAGGAGGGAGGGAGGAAGGAGGAGGAGGAATGGAGAAAGGGAGGGAGGGGGAGAGGAGAGAGAGGGTGAGGAGGGAGGGAGGGAGGGAGGGAAGGTGAGAGAGAAGGAGGGGAGGGAGGGTGAAAAAGGAGGAGGGAGGAGGAGAGAGAGAGAGGAGGGAGGAGGAAGAGAGAGAGAGAGAGAGAAGAGGAAGAGAGAGGAGAGAGAGGAGGAGAGAAGGAGAGAGAGAAGAGAGAGAGGAGAGAGAAGAGGAAGAGGAAACTGAGTGAACGGCATAAGAAGAGACAGAGAGAAAAAAAATATAATCCCCAATACTCCAATTTTTGGCTCGAGTTGTTCAAGAAGGAAATGCACCGAGTGACATATATTCCCTCCCTTCTCCCCCCTCCCCCTTCCTCCTCCCCCATCCTCCTCCCCCCATCCCCTCTCCCTCCCAAACCGAAGAATAAGTAAAGCTAGAAAGAAAGGAAAGAGAGAAAATAAGACCGAAGCAAAGCGAGGCGAGAGAACTTTTCCTTAGCCGAAGCAAAACATGGACTCAGGAATTTCTGTTTGTGTGCAGTAAATGGCCAGGCGGACGGAGGGGAGGGGGTGGGTGGGAGGAGGGGAGTGGGGAGAGGGCGTAGAAGGGTGGGGGGGAGTGGGAGTGGGGCAGGGAGAAGGGGTGAGAAGGGGGAGTGGGGGATGGGAGGGGCGTAGAAGGGGGTGAAGGGGTGGAGTGGGAGAGGGAGGGGAGCAGGGGGTGAGAAGGTGGAGTGGGAGAGGGACAGGGAGAGGGAGAGGTTGAGGGTGAGGGTGAGGAGGGGGAGTGGGAGAGAGGCAGGGGGTGAAGAAGGGAGTGGGAGAAGGGCAGGGGTGAGAAGGGGGAGTGGAAGAGGAGAGGAAGGACGAGGGGGAGGGGATGAGAAGAGGGAGTAAGAGAAGGGGAAGGGGAGCAGGGGAAATACCAATACCGGAAGAAGGGGAGGGGGAACAGGGAAAGGGGAGGGAGTGGAGGGGGGAAAAGGGGGGGAGGGGGGGTGCCGACCAGCAATACCAGCGGTCCGAGATTGTTTATGTGGCAACATCAGGTCCTGTTTATTAGCTCGGTTTCAAGAGCACACCCTCTGTGGGCGGGGTGGGGGTGGGAGGGAGAGGGAAGGGAGAGGGAGATGGAAAAGGGAATGGGAAGAGGGGAGAAGAGGGATAGGGAGGGGGATGGGAAGAGGGAAGGGAGGGAATGGAAGAGGGGAAGGGAGAGAGAGAGAGAGAGAGGGAATGGGAGAAGGAGAAGGAAGAGGGAGAGGGAATGGGAAGAGGGGAAGGGAGAGAGAGAGGGAGGGGGGATGGGAAAAGAAAGATAGGGAGAGGGAATGGAAAAGGGAGGGAGAGGGAGATGGAATGAAAAGGGGGGGGAAAAAAAGGAAGAAGAAAGGTGAAAGAGGGAAGGGTTGAAAAGAAGGAAGGAAAAATTAAGAGAAATGATAAAGGGATGGATGGGTAGGGAAAGGGGAAAGGAGGAGGGAAGGGGAGGAAAGAGGTAGAAAGGGAAAAAGAAGAGGAATGGGAAAAGGAAAAAAAAGTGGAAAGGAGAAAGAATAAATGTATGGAAGGGAGGGAAAAGAGAAGAAAAAGAGTAAAAGAGGAAGTGGAGAAAAGGAAAAGGGAAAGACAAGGGCGGGGAAGAGAAGGGAAGGAAAAAAAGAAAGAAGGAAAGAGGAAAAGGGAGAAGAAAAAGGAGAAAGAAGGAGGAAAGAGGAAAAGGGAGAAGAACAAGGAAGTGGAGGGAGAGGGAAAATAGAAAAAAAAATCCCTAGCGTTTTCCTAGAGTTTCATTATTACATAAAGTTATTAGATTTAAAGTCTTGTTATTACATTGAACGATTTCCCGATTTTTTTTTCTTGTTTAATTATTCGGTGTCTTATGTAATCTCATTGTCCTGTTTGTTTGTTTTCCTCTTGACTTTGCATTTGATTCGAGATATTAATTAGTCATTCATGATTAAGTTATTCGAGGAAGTTCGTTGCTGTTAGATGAATCGGTAATTATAATGTTGCTAAGATTAAGTAAACAAGGATGAGGAGGAAAAGCGGTAAGGAAGACGGTAAGGAGACGGACAGATATATGCGCACACGCACGCACGCACGCACGCACGCACGCACGCACGCACGCACGCACACGTCACGCACACGCGACACGCACACGCACACGCCACGCACACGCACACACACGCACACTCACACTCACACTCACACTCACACTCACACACACACACACACCACACACACACACTTTCTTTTCCTCCTCCTCCTCTTCCTTGTCATCCTCCTCCTCCTCCTCCTTCTCCTCTTCCTTGTCATCGTCCTCTTTCTTCCCTCCTTCTCCTCTTCCTTGTCATCGTCCTCTTTCTTCCCTCCTCCTCCTCCTCCTCCTCCTCCTCCTCCTCCTCCTTCTCCTCCTCCCTCCTTGCTTCGCCTGAGTGGCCGCGGCGAAACCTTGCTTCACCTGCCGGGTTAATGAGGTCGGGAGTCAGGCCAGGTCTTGGCTCGTTGTCTCGAGGACGAGCTACCTGTCGGAGGCTCGTCTTGGGTGGCTCGTGGCTCGTGGGGTGGGATGGGGGGGGTCGGGGGAGGGTCGTTTGTCGCTTGGTTGTTGCTTTCGGGAAGGGGGAAGGGTGACAATTTCTGTCTCTGTCTTGTCTCTGTCTGTCTGTCTGTCTGTCTGTCTCTGTCTGTCTCTCTCTCTCTCTCTCTGTCTCTGTCTCTCTCCTCTCTGTCTGTCTCTCTCTCTCTCTCTCTCTCTCTCTCTCTCTCTCTCTCTCTCTCTCTCTCTCTCTCTCTCTCTCTCTCTCTCTCTCTCTCCTCTCTCTCTCTCTCTCCTCTCTCTCCCCTCCCTTCCCTCCCTCCCTCCCTCCTCCCTCCCTCTCCCTTACCACCCTCCCTCCCTTCCTATCCCCCCATCTTCTCTCTCTCTCTTTGTGTGAATGTTGCAGACCCTCCCGACCGTCTGCAACACATCCTGCACGAAGCCTTACTCCTACATCCTTCCTTATTTTTCCCTCCTATTCGGTCACCGCGCTGAGCTCCTGGCTGTCTTAGGGATTCTTGTCATTTTTGTTATTATTTATTAGTTAATTGTTATTTTTATTTTTGTTTGGTGTTCTCTCTTCTTTCTTCTCTTCTACTCTTCCTCCTGAAACCCTTACCTTCCCTCCTTCTCTCTTCTCCTTCCCTTCCTTTCTCTACCTTCTTACCCTCCTTCCCTCCTACCTTCTTACCCTCCTTCCCTCCTTTTCTCCTCCTTCTTCCTTCCTTCCGTCCTTCCCTCCTTCTCTCTTTCCCTCCTCCCCTTCCTCTCTTCTTCCTCCTTACTCTCCTTCCCTCCTTCCCTCCTCCTTTTCTACCCTCCTTCTCTCTACCCTTCCTCCTGAACCCCCATTCCTTCTCTCCTCCCCTCCTTTCCCTCCTTCTCTGTTTCCCTCCTTCCCTCCTTTTTTTCCCTCTTACTCTCCTTTCCCTCCTTCTCTACGCTCCTTCCCTCCTTCTCTCTACCCTTCCTCCTGAAACCCCCTCCCCTTCCTCCTCCTTCCTTCCTTCCCTCCTTCCCTTCCTTCTCCTCCTCCTCTCATCCCCGTCTCAGTTGTGTAATCGTTCTTATCACGGCCATAAAAATAATAAAAGCCCATTAAAGATTCGGCGGCTATTAAAAAAAAGGAAAAAAAAAAAATAATGTTCCCTTCTCATTACCACATGAAGTCTCTCTGGGAATTGTCTCGATGCGCAGCTGTTTATTATTTTTTTATTCATTTATTTTTCTTTTTTTTTGGTTATTATTATTATCTTTTTATTAGGGGGACGGGCTGGGGGGGGGTAACAGCTGATCGCGAAATTAGAGGGTGGGGGGGGGGGGGGGTGTAAAGTGCCTGGCGGTTTGATATGCGAAATGTCATTTAAGTTGTTCAAGCATGTACATGTCATCTTTCACGCACACACACGCACACGCACACACACACGCACACGCACACGCACACGCACTCACACAAACAGCTGGAGTAACGGGGAATTGAAATGAAAAAAGTTTTTGGGAGAAGATGGAGGTTGAGGGAGACAAAGTAAGGAGAAGGGGTAAGGGAGACAAAGTAAGGAAGAAGGGAGTAAGGAGACAAATTAAGGAAGAAGGGGTTAAGGGAGACAAAGTAAGGAAGAAGGGGGTAAGGGAGACAGAAGTAAGGAAGAAGGGGTTAAGGGAGACAAGTAAGGAAGGGGTAAGGGAGACAAATTAAGGAAGAAGGGGGTAGGCAGAGATTTTTAGAGAGAAGAGTCGTCTTAGGGGAGGGGGGAGAGGGGGTTATCCTCACAACCTACAGTTATTGAAAGTCGTTTGAGCTAATGGGAGTAATAAAAGCAATGGGGTGGGGGGGGGGCGGGGAGGGGGAGGTGCCAAAGGAGACGGGGCTAAGCATCCGTTTCCTCCTTTTTATTTCTCACCGGAGAGGAAGGAAGAAGAAGAGGGGGGGGGGCTAGAGGATGGAGGGGGAATAGGTCCTGAGAGGTGGAGGAGGAGGAGGGGAGGGAANTCTCATTCGTCATCTAATAATAATGATAATGATAACAAATAATGATATGATAATAACAATTGATTTATAAATGATAATGATAATAGTAGATGATGGTATAATGATAATGTAATAATATTGGACAACAACAAAATAATATTAACGTAATAAGAATGGATGATAAAACAATATAATTAATAATAACGAAAAAAAAACGAACAATAGCACACAACAACAACATAATAATGATAATGATAATAATAACAGCAACAATAGTTAATAACATGATCAATAGAATTAATTATAATAAAAGAAGGAACAACAACCAACAATTGCGATAATAACAATTGAACATATAACAACAAACACTTATAGTAGTAGTTTGAAGAGTTTTGAATGGGGGTGAGCGTAGATAGTGAGTAAGGATGATGAATAGAGAAAGAGATGGTGATGAAAAGAAAATTCAGAAAGTGGAAGGTAGAGGGAGACAGATGATAGAAGAAGAATGGTGAAAAAGAGATAGAAAGAAAAGATAGTAGACGAAAGAAGTAGGAATATGAAGAGATAGGAAATTAAAATTTAAGAAAGAAAATAGAAGGAGAAAAAGGAATAATAAAATAAGAAAGAAATGAAGAAGGAGAAGAGGGTAGAAGAAGAAATATGAAGAAGGGGGGAGGAGGTAAGATTGATAGTAGTATGATGTCCCCCTGCTGGACCTGAGCTTACAAAATAGCGAACCTCATTGTCCTGTGGCAGCGACCCCTTCGACGCCGAGGTGACCAGTGACCCTTGAGGGGGTGAAGTGTGACTAGACGAGGGCGACCTCCTCCTCCTCCCGTTTTCTGTTGTGTTGGGTTAACATCCCTTGGCAAAAACACAACAATAAAGACCAACAACAGAAAATACAAAAATAGAAAAATTGATAAATAAATACCTGAAATATAATCTATAATATATATATAATATATATATATATATATAATATATTATATATATATATATATATATATATACTTATATATAAAGATTAAAATACTAAAATCAATAAATATCGAAAATAAAATACTAAAAAATAAAAACCTTAAAAAATAGGTTGTGTTTTGGTCACATCATTGGAAGAAAAACTAAAAAAAAAGAATAGAAAAATACAACAATTAAAAAGATTAAAATATAACTACGTGAATATACTATATATATATATATAATATATATTATATATTATTTATATATATATATATACTATATATATATATTATGATATATAAGTATATAATATATAATATATATATATATATATTATTATATATATATATACATATATATATAAAAAGATTAATACCTAGAAAATAAAATACCTAAAAGAATAAAAACCTAAGAAAAAAAAATATTTGCGTTTGGTTCACATCCTTGACATTCCGTGGGTTTAGAGGTCCTACGCATATCGGAGAATTGGGTTGGATGTTTTTTCTTTCTTTCTTTCTTTCTTTTCTTTCTTTCTTTTTTGTTTTGTTTTGTTTGTGTTTTGTTTTGTTTTGTTTTTATCCCGGTTTCCTGTTGTGTCTAGGTTTCGTGGACTTTTTTTGGGGGCGGGGGGGAGGTGTGTTTAGAGTTCGTAGATTTTTTTTTATACTTGTAGATTCGTGTTCTTTGACACTTCTTAATGCATGCCCTGTGACACTTCTCAATTCGTGATATTTGACACTTCTAAATTTCGTATATTTGACACTAAATCGTGATATTTGACACCTAAATCGTGATATTTGACACTAGATTCTTATTGATCGTGATATTTGACACTTCTCAATCGTGACACTTCTAAATTCGTGATATTTGACACCTAAATTCTGATATTTGACACCTAAATTCGTGACATTTGACACCTTAAATTCGTGACATTTGGACACCTAAATTCGTGAATTTGACAACCTAAATTCTGTGAATATTTGATAGACACCTAGATTCGTGATATTTGACACTTCTAAATTCGTGATATTTGACACGTAAACTCTTATCCTTTGACACTTGTAAATTCATGCCCTTTGACACCTCTAAACTCGTGTCATTTGACGTTTCTTTGATACTCTCCAAACTTTGTTTCTTTTTGACACTTCTAAATTCGTGCGTGTGACACCTCTAAACTACGCTCTTTGACACTCCTAAACTCGTGCCATTTTGGAACTTTAAACTTGTTTCTTTTTGATATTTCTAAATTCGTGTCCTGTGACATTTCTAAGCTCGTGTCACTTGAAACTTCAAAATTCTTCAAAGTCTTCTGGCGCCATGACCATACACTGTCATGATGTCACGACTTGTAATAACTTCGAATAATAGACGCTGTAAATACCTCAAAAAAGAAAATGAGTAAAAAAAAAAAAAATAGTTAAAAAAAAGAAAATAAGTAAAAAAAGGAAATACGTCAAAATAAAAATCAAAATACGTAAAAAAAATGCCTAAAAATAAAAAATAAAAAAAAATACCTAAAAAAAAAGAACATACCTAAAAAAAAAAAACAGAAAATACTTAAAAAAAAAAACACGTAAAATAAATACACGAAAATCAGTAAACAAAATTTTTAGTAAGCAGAAAAGAAGGAAAAAAAACGGAAAGAAAGAGAAGGGCGTGGAGGAAAAAATGCGGAGGAAACACATAATTACTGAAGGACAAGGGAATGGCGTTGCTACAGAGGACAGGGAGGCGAGAGAAAGGAGGAAAATGGATAGAGGCAAATAAAGCAAGGAAATGGGGAGAGAGGGAAGGAAAGAGGAGAAAGAGAAAGGGGAAGGAAAGCAAGGAAAATGGATAGAGGAAAGGAAAACAAGGAAAAATGGGAAAGATGCAAGGAAAGGGAGGAAAGAGAAAGGAGAAGGAAAGCAAGGAAAAGGGGAAAGAGGCAAATAAAGCAAGGAAAGGGAAAGAGGCAAATAAAGCAAGAAAAAGGAAAGAGGGAAGTCAGGTGAGGTGAGAAAGGGAATAGGGAAAGAGGCAAATAAAGCAAGGAAATGGGAAATAGGAAAGGCAGGTGAGATGAGAAAGGGACAGGGCAAGAGCCAAGGAAAGGGAGGAAAAGAGAAAGAGGCAGATAAAGCAAGGAAAAAGGAAGAGGAAAGGAAAGTAAGGAAAAGGGAAAGAGGAAAGGAAGGTGAGATGTGAAAGGAACAGGGAAAGAGCCAAATAAAGCAAGGAAAAGCGAAAGAGGCAAATAAAGCAAAGAAAATGGAAGAGGCAAAGACAGGGAGGAAAAGGGAAAGAGGGAAGAAAGGGGAGGAAAAAGGAAAGAGACAAATAAAGCAAGGAAAAGAGGAAAAAGCAAGGAATAAGGAAAAAGGAAAGACAGGGGCCAGGGAAAGACGCAAGGAAAGGGAGGAAGAGGGAAAAGGCGAATAAAGCAAGGAAAAGGGAAAGAGGCAAATAAACCAAGTGATAAAGGGACAGGGAAAGAGGGAAGGAAAGCAAGGAAAAAGAACCAGATAAAGCAAGGAAAAAGGGAAAAGAGATATAGGACAGAGGAAAGGGCAAAGAACAGAGGATAGAGTAAGGGACAAGAGTAAAGAGTAAGAAACAGGGCTGGAGTTAAGAACCAGAGGAAGAAACGTTTAAGGAACAAGAGAAGAGAAGATAATGAGAGGAGAGAAAGAGAAGAGAGAATAATGGAGATAGGAAGAGATCTGATAATGGAAGGGAACACTGGAAAAAAAAAAAATATTGAAGAAGGGAAAAAGAAAAGAGAGAATGATGGAGATAGGGAGAAATTCGATAATGGAAGGGAACTGGGGGAAAAAAACAGGAAAAAATGAAGAAGGGGAAGAAAAGAGAGAATAATAGAGATAGGAAGAAATTTGATAATGGAAGGGAACACTGGAAAAAAACAGGGGAAGGAGCAAGAGATAGTGGAATATAAGAGCAGGATATAAGGATATAATAATAAGAAGATATAAGAAGAGGGGAAACAGAAGAGAAGACTGGAGATAGGAAGAGATTTGATAATGGAAGGGAACACTAAAAAAAAAACAGTAGAAAAAAAACAAAAAAAACAGAGGAAGGAGCAAGAGATAAGGGGAATATAGGGACAGGATATAAGGATATAAGGATCAGGGATAAGGCACAAAGTACGGGATGAGGGGCAGGGAAGGAGGTAAGTCAAGGGTAAGCCACAAGGTAAGGGCAAGATCCTAGGAAGGAAATAGGGCAGGAAAGGAGTATGGAACAAGGGAAGAGGCAGAGAGAAATAAACGAGAGAAAGAAACAAGAAAATAGAGATAAGGAAGAGGAAAAAGGCAGGAAAAGGAGTATATGGAACAAGGAAGAGGCAAGAGAGAAATAAAGGAGAGAAAGAAAACAGAAAATAGGAGAGGAGTATGGAACAAGGGAAGGAGCAAGAGAGAAATAAAGGAGAGAAAGAAAACAGAAAATAGGAGAGGAGTATGAACAAGGGAAGGAGCAAGAGAGAAGAAACAAGAAAAATAGAGATAAGGAACAGGAAAAAAGACAGGAAAAGGAGTATGGAACAAGGGAAGGAGCAGAGAAGAAATAAACGAATTAGAGAAAGAAACAAGAAAAAAGAAGACAAGGAACAGGAGAAAACAAAAAAATGAGACAAGAAACAGGACAAAAAACAGGTAAATAACAAAAGCATGAGTAAGAGACAAAGGAAAAAAATAAACAAAGGAAACGATAAGCACGGAAGGAGGGAAGGAGGATGGGGGAGGGAAGGGAGAGAAGGAAGGGAGGAAAGGAGGAAGGAAGGGAGGGAAGGAAGGGTGAGTGACGGAAGGAGAAGGGGAGGGAAGGGAGAAGGAAGGGGGAACGGAAGGAGGGGAACGAAGGGGATGGGGACAGAGAAGGGAAGGGAGGAAGAGAACAGGGGAGGAAGAAGGAGGAGGTACGGAATGAGTACCTCTCAGGAGAAGGGGAGTAGGGTGGAGGGTACGGAAGGAGGGAAGGAGTAACTTTCAGGAGCAGGAGTAGGAGTAGGGGGGGAGTGGAGGGGCTACCCTGCTACCCCGACACCCCAATATAGCAGAGCAGGGAGGGAGTGGAGAAGCGGTCGTCCTTGGGATAGGTTAGTAATATTGTAAGTCATAAAGCTCAAGGCTGGGCGGCTTACAACTGTTGCTGTACATCTCGCGGCGTCAACCCCCCATTGCAGCAGCGCCGCCACCTCCTCGCCTCGTGAAATGGGAAATGGACCCGCTCTTTGCTCGCTCGATCCTCCTCCTCCGGTAATGGCTTTCGTTATCTTTATATCTTTCGTTATTTCTTTGTTGTTATCTTTATTTGTTCTTTTCTTTTCTTTGATTTGTTGTTATCTTTACTTGCTGTTCTGTTCTTTCTTTGATTTGTTGTTATCTTTATTTGTGGGTCTTTTCTTTGATTTGATTTGTGTTATCTTTCTTTGTGGTCTTTTCTTTTCTTTGATTTGTTGTTACCTTTCCTTGCGGTTCTTTTCTTTGATTTGGTTGTTGTTCCTTTCGTTTGCCTTTTTCGATCGTTTGTTTTGGTTGTCGTTTCTTCGTTTCCTCTTTTGTTTGTTGTTCTTTCGTTTGCCTTTTCGATCGTTTGTTTTGGTTGTCGTTTCTCTCTCGTTTCTTTCTTTTGTTTGTTTTCTTTCGTTCTTTTTTTCTGTTTATTTGTTATCTCTCTCTCTCTCTCTCTTTTTCTCTCATCTCTCTCTCTCTCTCTCTCTCTCTCTCTCTCTCTCTCTCTCTCTCTCTCTCTCTCTCTCTCTCTCTCTCTCTCTCTCTCTCTCTCTCTCTCTCGTTCTCTTGTTCGTTAAACGTGTTGTTTTCAGTAATATTGTTTATTTTTACTAGTATGACTATTATTATGATTTTTATTTTCATTTCTGGTATCATTATAATTACCATTATCATTATAACAATTATTGTTATTGCCGTTATTACTGATGTCATTATTACTATCATTATTACTATTATTATTATTCCTATTATTGTTTATATTATTATTATTATCTCTCAACAACAGCATCATTCTTATTACATCATCATCATCATTATTATTATTATTATTAATCATTATTGTTATTATCATCATTATATTATTATCATATTATCACATCATTATATTATATTATCATATTACTATATATCATTATTATCATTATTATTTCATTATTATCATCATTAATTATTATCATTATCATCATTAATACTATCATCATCATTCTTATCACTATCATCATCATTACTTTTGTCATCATCATTATCATCATTAGTATCTATATATACATCATAATCATTATTGTTATCATCCTTGCCAATCTTATCAATCTTATCTTCATCATCTTTATCATCCTTATCTTTATCCTTTTTGTCCCTCGTACAATATACACGCAGTGAGTCAGTTGTTCCCGAACTTCTTGTACACTAACTTCCGATAATTAAACAAATAAATAATAGAAAACTTATACGGGGAAAAAAAAAAAAAAAAAACGTACATAGCCTGAGTATACACATCTGATAAAGAAAAAAACGATAGTAAACGGACACGAAAAAAAATAAGAAAGGAATATAAAAACGCACACAGTCTGAGTATACGCATCTGAAAAACGTACGAAAATAATAAGAAAAAACTAACAAAGAAAAACGCACACAGTCTCAGTATACACATCCGAAAAACCTACACGAAAAAGAAACTACACAACCAGAGCATACACACCCAATAAAGAAAAGTAAAAACGATAGAAAACGTACACACACACACACACACACACACACACACACACACACACACACACACACACACACACACACACACACACACACACACACACACACACACACACACACACACACACACAAAGAAAACGCACACGGCCAGAGTACACACAACGAGGAAACCGGTCGTTACCCACGTCTCCTCAGCGCAAAGGACGATAAGAGAAACGACCACGACCAATAAAGAGAAACGACCAATAAAGAGAAACGACCAATAAAGAGAAACGAAACCAATAAAGAGAAACGACCGAGAGAATCAAGCCACAACAAGCACAGGTCGCCATAAGCTCATAAGCACGACCCTGCTGTAATCTCTGGGACGACGAGGTATTCATATCTCTTTATTATTTATTATTTATTATTTATTATTTATTTATTATTTATTATTTATTTTATATTTTTATTTATTTATTTATCAATATTAT
>NW_020871204.1:42500-50000 GCF_003789085.1 Penaeus vannamei
AAGAAGAAGAAGGAGGAAGGAGGAAAAGAAGAAAAAGAGGAAGAGAAAGAGGAAAAGAAGAAGAAAAAAAAAGAAAAGAGAAGAAGAAGAAGAAATTGTTTAACGAAAGTAATTACACGAGAGAGAGACAAAGTGGGACATATTGCTGGACACAAATGACGGTTTTAGTAATGTCGGCGATGAAGGATGAGGGAGGAGGAAGGAGGAGGGAGGAGGAGGAGGAGGAGGAGATAAGGAGGGAGGAGGGGAAGGGAGGGAGGAAGAGAGAGGAAGAGGAGGAGGAGGAGGGAGGGAGAGGGAAGAGAGGAGGAGGAGAGGGGAGGAGGAGGGAAGGGGAGGGGGAGGAGGGAGGAGAGGAGGGAGGAGGGAGGAGGAGGAGGAAGAGGAGGAAGGGGAAGGGGAGGAGGAGGAGAGAAAGGAGGGAGGAAGAGGAGAGGGGAGGGGGAGGTGACAGAGAGGGGAGGGAGAGCAGGAAAAGGAGGAAGAGAGGAGGGAGGAGGAGGAGAAGGACGAGGGGGGGGGGATAAAGATGA
Organism: Penaeus vannamei; assembly: GCF_003789085.1. Taxonomy (NCBI): domain Eukaryota; kingdom Metazoa; phylum Arthropoda; class Malacostraca; order Decapoda; family Penaeidae; genus Penaeus; species Penaeus vannamei. The sequence continues at coordinate 43,034 of NW_020871204.1, forward strand.
GGAAATGGTTGGGAGAGGAAAGGAGGTATGGAGAGGGAGGGGAAGGAGGAGGAGGAGGAAGGGGAGAGGGAGAGAGGGTAGAAGGGGAGTAGGAGGGAGGAGGGAGTAGGAGAGGAGGGTGGAAGAGGAGGAAGGAGAGAGGGGGAAGGGGGAGAAGGAGGAGGAAAGTGTGTGGGCGGAGGAAGGAGAGGAGGAGGAGAGAGGAGGGAGAAGAGGTTGGTGGAGGAAGCAGGAGTAGCGAAGCGAAGAAGGAAGGGGGAGGGAAGGGGGAAGAGGAAGAGGAGGTGAGGGGCTATAAGCGGGAGGGGAGGAGGGGTAATGATCGGCTTGAGAGGAGGAAGGAAGTGAAGGAAGGGGGAGAGATGATGATGATGATAAAGAGTAGTGGGGAGAGAGGAAGGAGGGGGGGGGATAGAGGAGAAAAAGTAAATAAGAAAGAGGAAGAGTGAGAGGATAGAACAACGCATAGTAATAGAAGGAAGAACAAGGGAGGAAGGAAGAACGAGTAGAAGGTAAGAAAATGAGAAGGAGGGGGAAAAGAGAAGAATTCGCAATAACAGCAGCAAGAGGAGAAAGTGGAGGGAACAGGAGAAGGTGCAGGAAGGAGAAAGAGAAAATAGACGAGAAAGAGGAGGAAATGAGGAAAAGGAGAGGGGAAGCTGCAGAACGAGAGAAAGAGAAAACAGAACGAGAGAAAGAGGAGTAAGGAGGAAGAGGGGAGTAGAGGAGAAGAAAGAGGAGTAGAAGGAAGATGAGAAAGAGGATAGGAGGGATGGAAGAGAGAAACAGACGAGGAGTGGAGGAGGAGAAAGAGGAGCAGTGAGAAGGAGGAGTAGGAGTGAGAAGGAAGAGAGGAAGATGAGGAAGGAGAGGAGGAGAAGAGAGAGGATAGACAGACGAGAGGGAGAGGACAGGGAAGAGGAAGGATGTAGAGGAGGAAGGAGGAGAAGACAGACGAGAGGAGAGGAAGGAGTGGAGAGGTGAGCGCTGAGCAGTGGTAGTTATTAGTGAATGAAGAGCAAGAGGCACTCCCCACCCCCACCCCACCTCGTACCCCCCACCCCTGCCCACCCGCCAGAAAGGTCACCTGCCTACAGGTATGGCGCGAAGGGGGGGGGAGGAGTGGAGTGGGAGGAGGAGGAGGAAGAGAGGAGGGGAGGGAGAATGGGAGTGGGGAGAGGAGGAGAGGAGAGGAAAGGAGAATGGAGGAGGGAGAGAGTGGGGAGAAGGGGAGGAGTGCGGGAGAAGGGGGAGGATGGGAGAGGGAGGAAGTGGGAAGCGGGAGGGGGAGAGGGAATTGGGGGAGGCAGGAAGAGTTGAGTTCGAGGGAGGAAGTGGGAGAGGTGGTTTGAGGAGAGCGGGGGTAGGAGGAGAGGAGGAGGATGAGGAGAGAGGGAGGAGGAATGGGAGGAGGGAGAAGGGGAGGGACTGGGGACGATAGGAGGGGTGGGAGGTGGTTAGGATGAGGTGGAAATGGGATGGATGGACATAGGGACAGGAGGAGGAGGAGGAAAGCGAGGATGGCACAGGAGGAAGTAGAGAGTGGAGGGAGGATAGGAAATGAGAAGAAATGAAGGGGAGGAGTGGAAGGAGGAGGTGGATAAAGGAGAAGGAAGAATACGAGATAATAGTACAGGGAGTAAGAGGAGAGAGAAGAGGAGAGAGAATGAATAAGAGAGAGGAGAACAAGGAGGCAGAGTAGGGACCGCGATAAAAAGAGAGGAGAGAGAAGATGGAATATGGAAAAGGAGTGAGGTACGAGAGGAGGAGAGGGAGTAAATGAAGAAGAGAGAAGGAGAGGAGAAGGAGGAGGTAGAGTGGAGAGAGAGAAAAGAGAAGGAAGAGTAGATGGAGTAAGAAAGAGGAGAAGAGAGAGAGAGATAGAGTAGGAAAGAAGAGAGAGGAGTAAAGAAGACCAGTTAAAGAAGTTGAAGTAAGGAAAAAGAGATAGAGGAGAAGAGAGACGTTTACGTAGAGAAGAGGAGAGAAGGAGATAGAGTAAGGAAAGGAGTGAAGATAGAGAGAGATATAGGATGGGGGAAGTGTGAATCGGAGGAGTGGAGTAGAAGGGAAGGATGAGAGTAGAGAGGATATGAGTAAGAGAATAGAGAGTAAAAAGAAAATGAGTAGAGAGTAGAGAGAAGAAGATGAGGTGGAGTAGAAGATGAGGTGGAGTAGAGAAGAAGATGAGGTTGGCAATAGAAGGAAGTGAGGTGGATAACAAAGAGGATATGAGGTCCGAGTAGACAAGAAGATGAGGGTGAGTAAAGAGGAGAAATTGCAGGTGGAGTAAAAAGGAAGATGAGTTGGCGTAGATANTCTCTCCTCTCTCTCTCTCTCCTCTACTCTTTCTCCCGAATCCTTCACTCACATTCACTATTCTCTTTATCCCTTTGCTCTTATCCTTCTCCTCCCTTTCTGTTTTTCTCTCTCCTCATCTCTTCTCCCACTTTCCACCATTTTCCAGTTAACTTTCGCTCTCCTTCTTCTTCCCTCATCTCGTTATCTCCACTCCCCTTCCTCATCCTACCTTCCTTCCTCTCCTCCCCTCTACTCTTCCCTTTCTTCCTCCCTACCCACCTTCTCCGTCCACTTCCTCCTCCTTACTCTCCTCCAACTCTTCCTCTACTTCCTTCTCCTACCTCCTCCTCCCTCCTTCTGCCTCCCCCTCCCGCAAGTTCCCCTTCCCTTTTTTGTCTCCACCATAAACACCTCAAGCCTCTTTCTCTTCCTTCCTTCCTACTTTCCTTCCTCCTCTTTTTTCAAGCATTATCCCCACTTCCTCTCCTCCCTCCTCCCCCTCCCATCCTACTTCCCTCCTCCCCCTCCATTTCCTCGTTCTCCTCCCCTTTTCCCTCCTCTTCCCCTCATCCCTTTCCCCTCCTTCCTCCCACCTCCCCCCATCCCCCCATCACCTCCACCTCCCACCTCCTCCTTCCCATCCCCCTTCCACTTCACCGCCTCCCACCTCCTCTCCCCACCCCCCTCACCTCCAAACCTCCCCTCCTCCCAATCCCCCTCACTTCCACCTCCCACCCTCCTCCTCATCCCCCCTCACTTCCACCCTCCCCCTCCTTTCCCCTTCCCGCCCCTCCCCCCCCCAACTTGCCGTCTTATCTGCACCTACCTGTGTGTCCGGCGTCGTGACTGCGTCTGCCCCGCCTTGCCCTTGCCCGGTGCGTGCAGACCTGTCTCTTGCACCGGTGAGAGGTGACATGGAGGCAAGTCTCGAGGCTGAGAAAAGCATATGCTGAACTCATGCTTTGTCGGAAACTACTCTCTCTCTGTTTTTTTCCCTGTTTTTTGTGTTTTTTTTTCTTTTGTTATTTTGTTTTTTCTTTCTTTGTTTTGTCTCTGGATTTCTTTTTGGCTTAAGTCTGATCTGTCTTTTTTGTCTCATTCTCCCTCACTCTCTCTGCTCTCTGTCTGCTGTCTCTTTCTGTCTGTCTGTTCGGTCTGTCTGATCTGTCTGTCTCTCTTTCTTTTCTCTCTTTTCTCTCTCTCTCTCTCTCTCTCTCTCTCTCTTCTCCCTCTCTTCTCTCTCTCTCTCTCTCTCTCTCTCTCTCTCTCTTCTCTCTCTCTCTCTCTCTCTCTCTCTCTCCCTCTCTCCCTGCCCCAGCTTCCTTCCCTCCCCCCCAACCTCCATCCCCCACCGCTTTCTTTCCGGAAGCTAGACCTCCCCTCCTCCCCCCTCCCCCCGCCCGGCTTCCTCAGGCTGTCACTCACGCCCTCCACGACGTCTTCTAGAAGCTTCCTCCTCCTCCTCCTCCTGCCCTCTTCCCTCCGGCGTGACCGCGCCCCTCTTGACGGAGGAGGAAGGAGGAGAGGAGAGAAGGAGGAGAGGAGGAGGAGGGAGGGAGGAGGAGGTGAAGGGGAGAGAGCGAGCAGGAGGAAGGAGAGGAGGAGGGAGGAAGGAGGGAGGAAAGGGAGAGAGGAGGAGGAGGAGGAAGGGAGAGAGAAGGGAAGGGAGGAGGGAGAGGGAAGGGGGAGAAGGGAGAGGAGGAGGAGGAGGAGGGGAGGGGAAAGGGGAGGAGGAGGAGGGAGGAGGAAGGAGTGAAGGAGGAGGAGGGAGGGAGAAGGAGAGAGGAGGAGGGAGGAGGAGAGGAGGGAAGGAAGGGTAGGAGAGGAGGGGAGGAAGGGAAGGAGGGGGGGAGGGGCGATCACTATGATCAATTTTTTTTCATTTCACTTTTGTTGTTTTGTTGTTGTTTCGTTGTTGTTCTTTTCGTCTTTGCTTTTGTGTGGTTGTTTCGTTATGTGTATTATTGTTTCTGATATCTCAAAAGGCAAAAAAATGTACAGAATCAACAAACAAACAGAACTGCACCCAAACAGGAACAATCAAATCAGAAGACTAATAAAAAATACAAACAAAAACCAAAACAAAGAAATGAAAAAGGTATGTATAAAAAACCACACCAAACTGCACATTTCAGACCTCCCTCCCGCCCTCCTTCCTCCTCTCCTCCCTCCTCCTCCCCTTCCCTTCCTCTCCTTCTCCTTCCCTCCCCTTCTCCCTTCACCCCCACCCTCCCTTCCCCCTCCTCTCCCTTCTCCCTCTCCCCTCCTCCCTCCCTTCCTTCTCCCTTCCCCTCCACACCCCACCATCCCTCCCTCCTCCCCTTTCCCCCTTCCCTTCCTCTCACCTCCTCCCATCTCCCTTTCCCTCCCCTCTCCCCTCCCTCCATCCTCCCTTTCCCCACCCCACCTCACCCTCCCACCCTACTCTCCCTCCCACCCTCCCCTCCACCACCTCCCGCGGCCTCCATGCCCTGGCCTATCGGCGCGCTGGCAAAGAAGATCACCACCGCGCCAACCTTGAAATCTCCGAGAGCGGGAATGTCATAGGAATCGGAATGTAGGAATGGGAATGTAAGAATGGAATGTGTGAAGGAATATGTGTGTTTATTCGGATGTATTTGGAGTATTCGTATCTTCATCCTCAGTTTTGTTCATTAGTCACAATCATCAACACCATTCCACCATCATCACGATGTAGAAGTAGAAATAGATAGAAGTAGAGAGAGAAGAGAGAGAGGAGAGAGAGAGAGAGAGAGAGAGAGAGAGAGAGAGAGAGAGAGAGAGAGAGAAGAGAGAGGAGAGAGAGAAGAGAGAGAGAGAAGGAAGAGAGAGAGAGGATGAGAGAGAAGAAAGAGAGAGAGGAAGAAAGAGAAAGAGACAGAGGACAGAGACAGAGACAAGACAGAGACAAAGACAGAGAAATAAAGAAGAGAGACACAGACAGAGGACAGAGAAAGACATAAACAAAGAAGCAAAGACGATGACAGACAGACATACAGTCACATATCAATACGAGAAGACGACAGCGAGACCCGTATGTGGTTCTTGCCTCATTTCACATCACGTGATGTCTTCCGTTTCCCGTTTTCTTTGTTTCCCGTTTTCTTTGTTTTCCGTTTTCTTTCTTGTGTCTAGGAATGTCGTAATGATTTAATGAATGTGACCTTTGACCCTCAGGCTATAGCTCGTCTTTTTCATTCAAATACCTCTGCTTATCTTCGTTATCTTCTTATCTTTCTTCCTCTTCTTCGCCCCCTTCCAACCTCTGCTTTATAGGAATTTCCTTTCTCTCGTTTTCTCTCTCTCCTTTCTCTCTTTCCTTTCTTCACTTAGTTGGTTCTTATGCTATTTTCTCTTTACTGTGTTCTTTCCTCTTCTTCTAGCCTATTCCTTGTTTATCTTTCTTTTCCTTTCTTCCTCCTTCTTCTTTCTCTCTTTTCCTTATCCACTCCTTCTCTTCCTTCTGCTCTTTCTATCCGTTTCTCTCCCTTACACTTTCTTGCCCTCTCTCCTTCTCCCTCTTCCTCTCCCACTCTTCTTCCCTCTTCTCTGTCTCTCTCTCTCTCTTTCCTTTAACTCTCTACTACCCTTTCCTTCCCCTCCTTCTTACCCACTCTCTCTCCTCCCTCTTCGCCCTTCCCTTCATCCTACAGAGCTCTCCCCCCCCTCCCTCCCTACCTCTCTCCCTTACCTATATATATGAACCACGACCGTACTTTATAACCCGAGGTAATATGGTCACCCTCCTCCCCTCCCCACCCCATTACCTCCCTCCACTGTCCCCTCCCCCTCTCTTTCCTTCCCCCTCCCCCATTACCTCCCTCACACTATCCCCCTCCCCCTCTCTTCCCTCTCCCCTCCCCTTACCTCCTCCAACTATCCCCCCTTCCCCCCTCCCTTCCCTGTCCCCTCCCCCATTACCTCCCTCACACTATTCCCCCTCCCCCCCTCCTTCCCTGCCCCCCTCCCCTCCCTCCTCACCTCCGTTAACGGCTTCACCCCCCACCCCACCCCTCACTCCACCCCCAACCACCCCATATAAGAGCGTCCTAACTAATGGTAAACCACCAACGAAATCCTAAATTCAACCTTCCTTTTTTCTCTCTTAAAAACCCTAATCTTAATCTCTTTCTATATAATCTTAATATATTTCACGTATCTCATACTTCCATATATGTATTGATCTTAATCTATATATATTTCACGTATCTCATACTTCCGTATATGTCTTCATCTTAATCCATTCGTTGGATATATTTCACGTATCTCATACTTCCATCTGTGTATTAATCTTAATCTATTTCGTTGGATATATTTCACGTATCTCATACTTCCATCTGTGTCTTAATCTTAATCTATTTCGTTGGATATATTTCACGTATCTCATACTTCCATATATGTATTAATCCTAATCCATTTCGTTGGATATATTTCACGTATCGCATTTAACAACCAGTTGGCTCGTTTTACAGTTCATAATTAACGGGAACGATCGCTATAACTGACTCAAACAACAGACACAACAGACCGTGAAGTAAGTTGAGTTGCTTCTGGAGAACTAATAATGCCTATTTTACATTCCTGCTTCTCTGTTGTATAGGTTCTGTTTGGCGTGACTCACCGGGCGGTAATAGATTGTCTTAGAGATAGATATAATAAATATAAA
>NW_020871204.1:52500-62500 GCF_003789085.1 Penaeus vannamei
GCGGGTATAACCAGAGATAACCAGCAGATAACCCTCGCTGTGATACCAACCCTCCTCCCTTATCCTTGCCCGTGGGAGGATCTGCTAACGAAATCAAAGATAAGGAGGCAGTCTCGTGGACAATGTTATCCTCAGAACCGATAAGAAGAGCGCTTGGATAAGGAGCGGGTCACGTGTCCTTTGTTGACAGGAGGAGAGAGTGTTATCGAGGGATGTTCAGGTGTGGTGTCGGGTAGATGGAAGGTGGGGTAGATGAGTAGATGAATGGCCGGGTGGAAGGGTGTGCATGTGGATGGATGTGTGTGTTGTACAATATGCACGCGCGGACGCATGTACACGCACGGTACACGCACGCACAGACACGCACGCAGGCACGTCACACACACACGCACACACGCACGCACACAAGCACGCACACACACACACAATACACGCCACACGTACACACGCACACACACACACACACACAACACACACAACACCACACACACACACACACACACACACACACACACACACACACACACACACAAACAAACACAGTTACACACAAACACATATCTATATATTTCGTGTAATCATGTTATACTGTGTGCATATATATATATATATATATATATATATTATATATATATATATATATATATATATATATTATATATATATATATTATATATACAGATATAGAAAGACAGTCAGATATGTAAATAGATAATAGACAGATAGATAGATAAACAAAGAGAAATACATACGAACAGACATATAAACAAATAAACATAATGAAGACATACGAACAGACGAACAAATAAACAACAGAAAGATACGAACAGATACATAAAACAGGCACAACATAAACAGCCAGACACATAAACAGAGACACAGACAAACAGACAAACGGACATATAAATCAGACAAACAGACAAAAAATAAATAGAGAGCGAAAGAGGGGTCCGGGGACGCTGGCATAAACAGACAACAGACAAACAAATAATGAGAGAGAGAAGAGGGGTGAGGGAGCGCCATAGACAGAGACATACGACAAACAGAAAAACAATAAATAACAGCCAAACAATAAACGAGACACAGACAGACAGACAAACAGACAGACAATAAATAGAGGAGGAGAGGAGTCAAGGAGGACGCATAAACAGAGACACAGACAAACGGACAAACAGACAGACAATAATAACAGCCAAACAGCATAAACAGAAGACCAGACAAACAGACAAACAGACAAACAATAAATAACAGCCCAAACACATAAACAGACAGACAGACAAACAGACAGACAATAAATAAAGAGAGAAAGAGGGGTCGAGGGAGCGGCCATAAACAGAGACACAGACAAACAGAGACACAGACAAACAGACAAACAAACAAGACACAGAAACAGAAGACACAGAAAACAGAGACAGCAAACATCAGACAAAAATAGAGAGAGAAAGAGGTCGAGGGAGCGGCATAAACAGAGACAGGACAAACAGAGACACAACAAACAGAGACATCAGACAAAACAGAGACAACAGACAAACAGAGACACAGAACACGACATGAGACATCAGACAACACAGAGACATCATGACAAACAGAAGACACAGACAAACAGAGACACGACAAACAGAGACACAGGACAAAGCAGATGACACAGACAACAGAGACACAGACAAACAGACAGACAATAAAAGAGAGAGAAAGAGGGGTCGAGAGCGGCCATGGAAAGAGACACAGACAAACAGAACAAGACAATAAAAATAAAAGAAAAGAACACACTATAGATACTAAGTAATTCAGGCGGCACGGAAGAACCATACGGAAAGATACGTAAACAGCCAGACAGCCAAATATAATTATTTATATGGGGAGTGCTTACAGGACTATACAACAGAGACACAGACAAACAGACAAACAGACAAACAATAAATAGAGAGAGAAAGAGGGGTCGAGGGAGCGGCCATAAACAGAGACACAGACAAACGGACAAACAAACAACAGATAAAAACATCCAAAAGCGCCATAAACAGAGACACAGACAAACAGACAAACAATAAATAGAGAGAGAAAGAGGGGTCGAGGGAGCGGCCATTCAAACAGAGACAGCAGACAAAAGACAAACAATAAATAGAGAGAGAACAGAGGGCGTCGAGGGAGCGGCCATAAACAGAGACACAGACAAACGACAAACGAAAAATAAATATGAGAGAGAAGAGAAGCGGGTCGAGGGAGGCGGCATAAACAGAGAACACAGACAAACGGAACAAAAAAAACAACAATATAACATCAAACACATAAAGCAGAGACAATTCGACAAACAGACAAACAATAAATATTTAAGAGAGAAAGAGGGGTCGAGGGAGGCCATGAAACAGAGACACAGACAAACAGAGCACAGACAGAACAGACAGACAATAAAATAAGAGAGAGAGAGAGGGGTCGAGGAAGCGGCCATAAACGAGACACAGTACAAACAAGACACGACAGCCAGACAGAACAGACAAATAATAGGAGAAGAAGAGGGGTCGAGGGAGCGGCCAGCGGGGAGAGGATACTTGATTCCTTCGCGTGGACTGACGCTGAATGTTAAAAATTCCCGGAATGGAGCGTTGGAGATTGCGGGCTGGGAGGGAGGGAGGCGAAGAGGGAAGGAGAGGAGGGAATGGAGGAAGAGGAGAGGAGGAGGGTGTGGGAAGAGGAGGAGGAGGAGAGGAAGGAGGGAGGAGGAGGAGGAGGGAGGAGGGGGGGGAGGGAGAGGGCAGAAGGGAGAAAAGGGGGGAAAGGGGAGAAGAGGAAGAGGAACGAGGGAGGAGGGGAGGAGGGAGGGAGGGGGAGAGGGGGGGAGAGGGGAGGAGGAGGGAAGAAAGAGAGGGAAAGAGGGGGGGTAAGGGGGATGGAGGAAGAAAAAGGGAGGAAGAGGAGGGAGGAAGGTGGAGGGGGGGAGAGCGAGAGGGACGAGGGAAAGGGAGGAGAGGAGGAGGAAGGAGGAGGAGAAAGGAGGAGGAGGAGGAGGTAGGAGGAGGAGGAGGAAGAAGAAGGAAGAGGGAGGGATGGGGGGAGAAGGAGGGGAGGAGGGAGAAGGAGAGGGAAGAGGGGGGGAGGATAGAGGACGAGAGGATTGGGAAGAGGGAGGAGGAGGAGGTGGAGGAGGGAGGGAGAGGGAGGGGGATGGAGGGAAGAGGAGGGGAGGAAGATGGAGGCCAGGAGGAGGAAGAGGGGAAGAGGGAGTAGAAGGGGGAGAGGAGGAGGAGGAGGAGAGGAGGAGGAGGAAGGGAGGGGAGAGGGATGGGAAGGGTAAGAGGAGATGGCGGTTGGCAGGGGATGGGAGGAAAGGGGTAGAAGGAGGGGGAAGAGAGGGAAAGGGGGGAAGAAGAGAGGAAGGTGGGAGGAGGAGGAGGGAAGAGGGGGGAGTAGGAAGAGGGAAGAGGGAGAGGGGGAAAGAGGGGAAGACGGGAGAAAGGTGGGAAGAGGGAAGGGGGGAAGAGGAGGAAGAGGAAGAGGGAAGAGGGGGTTAAACTGGGGGAAGAGAAGGAGGAAGAGCGGGAGTAGGAGGAACAGGGAGAGGGAAGAGTAGGAGGAGGAAGAAAGAGGAGGAGGGCAGCACGAAAATGCGGCAACGGAGGTGAGGAAGGGACTGAGGAGGAGGAAGAGGAAGAGAGACGGAAAGAGGGAGGAGGGAGAAAAGCGAAGAGGTGAGGAGGGGGATCAAGGGGGGGGAGAGGAGTAGGAAGAAGGGTGGAGGAGGTAAGGGGTACAGAGGAGGAGGATAGAGGGAGAAAAGGAGGAGAGGAGGACGGAGGGCAAGACGGAGATGGGGGCAGGGAGGGAGGAAGGGGCTAGGAGGAGGAACGAGGAAGAGGAAGAGGAGGGGGGAGGAGGGGGAAAAGCGGGGAAGAGGAGCAGAGAGGTGGGAAGAAGAGAGGTGGTAGGAGGAAGAAGAAGAAGAAAAAGAAGAGGAGGAGGAGGAGGAGGAGTGGAGGGAGAAGTGGAGGTGGAGGAGGACAAAGAGAAGGTGGTGGAGAGAGAGAGAGAGAGAGAGAGAAGAGAGAGAGAGAGACAGAGAGAGAGAGAAGAGAGAGAAGAGAGAGAGAGAGAGAGAGAGAGAGAGAGAGAGAGAGAGAGAGAGAGAGAGAGAGAGAGAGAGAGAATGAAGAGAGAGAATATGCCGAAGGCCCTTTCGTTGTATTGCTTCTTCGAGGCATGGTGTATAAAAACATCATCACACAACAACACACTCACACACACAACACACACACACACGCACACACACCTCCACTCTCTCTCTCTCTCTCTCTCTCTCTCTCTCTCTCTCTCTCTCTCTCTCGTCTCTCTCTCACACACAACACACACAATGCCAGTGTTCAGGTATTTCCTTGTGAATGTAAAGCCTGACTTATAACACGCAACCTCTTCAGTGAATTTGAAAGAAAGAATTAGAATAAACTTCAATGATTATGGAAGCAAATAAATCAGAATAAATGAGAAAAGAAAATTGTAAATGAGAAAGAAGTCAAAATATTAAGACGTTTATACACTTGCTTGTCATTTTTTTAATCTTTTATATAAACGCTCCCTTCTTCTCTTCTTTGTTTCTCTGTTCGCTTGCGTGTCTGTTTATCCTCTGTTCACTTATTTTCTTACGTTCTATAACAATGTGGTTCTGTGTCCTTTTTTTGTCTACCTGTGTCTGCTTCTCTCTCTCTCGCTCTTTCTCTTTTTTCCCCTTTTCTCTCTCTCTCTCTTTCTCCCTCTCTTTTCTCTCTCTCTCTTTCCCCTTCCCTCACTCTCTCTCCATTTCCATTTCCATGTCTCTTCCTTCGTCTCCTGTTCCTCCTCCCACCACCTTCCCTCATCTCTCTCATTCTCCCTTCCTTCTCTCTTACCCTCTTCCCTCCCCCTCCTCCTCCTCCATTCCTCACCTCCCTCTCTTCCTCTCTTTCGTACACTATTATGCCGTTTCACTTCTAAGGCTTCAGAGTGAGTCGCCAGAGGGAGTAATACTATGAATGAACAACAAGCATTATGTGTCTTTCGTTAAACCTGAACGTTATATATATACTTTTTTCTTCTATTTTCTATTTTCATGAGTACGAAAATCGAAAACAAGTTTAGAAATTGACAAGGAAATTTCCCTGCCAATAATCCAGTAGTAATAAAATGAAGATAAGGTTGATAAAAAACACAGAAAGAGAGAATTTTAAAAAAGCGCGGGAAAATAGATTTGTATTTTGAATTGGCCGTTATAAAAGTGCGGTTTTCAGTGCCGTCTACTGTGTTATGATATTATTATATTTCTTTTTTCTCTTCACAATTTTATGCCAAGAAGATAACATCTAGTAAGCTGAAATATGTCAGATTCTGAAAACATATAATGTCTTTTCTTGTCACTGTTTCAAAGTTAGATGAAATAATCCGTGCTTTACTGATATTAAAGTTAGACTCCGTGAAGTTATATTATCATTGTTGCATTTGAGGATTTCTTAGAGTGTTAGTTAACTTAGTCTGCGTGGAATAATTATTTGTTATTTTTCTTTAACTTGGAGTGAATCTGGACTGTTGTCTACGTGTTATTTTTCCTAATTTTCATTTTTCTTTCGGTGTATCATTTCTATATTGGTTTGAATCAGAATTATATATCTTTATTGTTTGAATCNCTCTTTATAATAATATATTATATATTTATTATATTATTTATATATATATAATAATAATATATATATATTTATATATATTGTGTGGTGTGTGTTGTGGTGTGTGTTGTGTGTGTGTGTGTGTGTGTGTGTCTATAATATATATTAGTATGGTTTGTTGGTATTGTGTTGTTTTCGTAGCTTGTTGATATTTTGACTTACGGAGTTATGGGTTAAAGTATTTAATTTATAATAGTTTATAGTAGGTTAGGTATGCGTTGTGTAGATGTTGATATGAGATAAGATGTTGATATTATGAACGGGTAAGTCCAAGCTAGAGCGAGTGACGATACGCACTATATCCGCAAGGAAACGACGTGAAGACATCACAATCGAAGGCTTAAAGTATAATAAAAGGTGTTTTTATTTAAACTGTCGAGACAGCACCTGAGAATGAGGAAAAGAAAAACTTAGCACAAAACACCACAAACCCTTACGCCCGTCGCTTTTACGAAACATTGTCGAGGATACTGGCTGTGTGAAAGGCAAATATATGAGAATTGGATACCAGCGTGACAAAGAGTTATGAAAGTTGTGGAATGGTGTGATTGGTGACTTGTGATGCGTTCCGGATTTTTCTGTCTGTTGGGGACATCTATCAACCTTTTTCATTTTGGAGATATTGCTGTCTTGCCGTATACTAACCTCGTCTTAGAACATCTTCATTCTTTCCTTCTGTCCATGTTATGTTCTGTGTCTTTCATATGGTTTATGAAGGATACAATTGGGAGAGCGCGTCTGGGTCTGTCTGTCTTGAATCTGTGCTCACTGTGCTCTCTCTCTCTCCTTCATCTTGTTCTCTCATCATCTCCCACATGCGTTCTCACTCCTCGATTCTTCTCTCCTCCTCAACATTTCTCTCTCCATTCTCACTCGGACACTCACCTCTTCTGTGCTCTTTCCTGTTTACTGCTCCACTCTATAGTCTCTCTCTCTCATAGGATTTCACCTTTTCATTCTTAGTTCTCCTCAGATCAATCATATTCATTACCTCCTCGTTCCCTTATTTGTTTCACTTGTCGTTCTTCTCGATGATTGCTAATATTCTTCTTTTCTGTGCTCCCATCCCACGGGATTCTCGATCACCAAATACATCGTTTCATATTTCTAAGGCTCTCCTTTATTCTCTAGTCATTTGTCATCTGTACTTGTCCTTTCCCCTGCGTCTCGTCACTCGCTTTCGTGATAGATAGATATCACTACCCACACGTATACTATCACCATTCAATACATTTACCACTTCTACAAGATACTACCAAACACATAACACGTTCCACACACACCTTGTGTCTCCTATTTCCTCACTTGCTCTCACACCTTACATTCTTCACCCCATCTATATATCTCACGTTGAACAATTTCCTTTGTCTTAACACCGACAGCCCATATTCGTGGAAACTAAGGGCATTCTGACTCTCCATTTCCACTTTCCCTTCACTTACTCCTCGTACATCTTTATGTTTCCATGCTTTTACATTCCCAATCCTTTCATTTCAGTACTGTGCGTCTGCAAACACTCGTGTAAGTAAAAGATGGATGTAAATTAATAAATCATAATTGATAGTCGAATATAATACATCGCTAGGAGAATACTCTCAGTAAAATGCAGCTGTGGAATCCACGGTTAGGAGTTTTAATTTTCTTTAATCTTCTTCAAGATTTATCTCATTGGAATCACCTGTTCTCTTGTGATTTTTTAAACATTGGAATAAGGATAAGAATTAGGTAAGAAGTGAGAACGCGAAAATACAGGTAACTGAGAAGGGAAGAAAGAATACGCGGGAAAAAGCAACTTCTGATGGAGATAGCAGTTTAAGAAGGAAGAAGAAAGAAGAAAGATAGTAAATACTAAATTAAATTAATGCGTAATTATAATTATCAAAGAGAGATTGATAATCAAGTCAATATTATAAGAAGTTAAAAACGAGAAGAAGAAGAAGGAGAAAACAGAATACATTTTATTTCGAAGCCATTATGAAACCTAGAAGCCGTAGAGTCATGACTTACAATATCTCTACGCGTACAGACATTTACGAATCGGATTCCAGCTTATAATTTCTCGAGGAGAGATTAGGTAAATGGTGGGTGAATTGGGAAAGGACGAAACTCACGCAATTACCACAATGATTGAAAACCAGAAAGAAAATCGACATCAGAAGAAATTATTTCAAGAGAATAACCAGGAGTAAGTAAGTCGAAATAGTAAGTATCCACGTAAGCAGGACCAAAAGAAGAGATAACGAGAACAACAAGCACACACAATTCTTTGAACGTAAACATCAATCCAACTATTTTCTCGCTTCAATTTATAACCTTTGACGACAATCTTTTCAAAAACATTTGTAAAAGCAGAAAGCTTGAATTCTCGGAAATTTAGCATTTTCCTCTGTCTTCATAAGTTTATAAACTTTTATGAAACTCTTTTTTTTTATTTCTTTATTTGTCTTAATTCATGATTAGAAGAAATGAAATGTCGCTCAGCCATGTGGTCGTGTGGACATAAGGCGGTCATGAATATGTTGTAAAGGCGTTTTGATTTTCTTCAGCTGTCTCTCTCTCTCTCTCTCTCTCTCTTTCTCTCTCCTCTTCTCTCTCTCTTTCTTTCTTCTCTCTTCCTCCTTCTCTCTTTCTTTCTTTCTCTCTGAGTGTTTCTCTGTCTGTTCTGTCTGTCTGTCTCTGTCTGTCTCTCTCTCTCTCTTCTCTCTCTCTCTCCGCTCTCTCTCTCTCTCTCCCTCTCCTTCTCTCTCTTTTCTCTCTCTCTCTCTTCCACCAACACTCCCTCATCCCCTCCTCTCCCCTCCACCCCCACTTCTTGGCTCCCCCTCCCCACTCTCCTCCCCTCTCCCCCACAACCCCACACCGGAAGCAGATTCAGCGCCCCAAAGGACACCTCACATCTCCCTGACCACCGACGGCGCCTGCGGTTGTATCCTGCGGCCGGGAGAGTATCCTGCAAGAAGAGGAATCAGCTGATCTGCTCCTCCTTTCTGTGCGATCAGCTGTTGAAAGAGTGAATCAGCTGATCTGCTCCTTCTCTCTGTGCGATCAGCTGTTTACGTCTCTCTTGTCTTTGGGGTTTGGATTTTTTTTGTTTTATTGGTAATTTTTTTTCGTGATTTTTTTATTTTATTTATTTATTTATTTATTTTTTGGTGGTATTGGTTTGAAATTGGATTTGATTAGGATCGTTATCATTATTGTTATTTTCGTTGTCTTTGGCATGGTCATTATCAATATCATTATCATTATCATCACCATCATCATCAATCATCATAACCATCACCATCATCATAATCATCACCATCATCCTCATCCTCATCACCATCATCATCCCATCATCATCATCCTCATCACCATATCATCATTATCATTAATATCATAGTAAAAAACGCCGTCATAATTACTTTTGGCGTTGTCATTATCACCATAATTATTCTACCATTGATATCATTATAGTTTTCGTTGCAACTGTCCAATCAGCTGATTAGTTCCAAAATATTCATAAATCACCTGTTTTAGCGAAATTAAATGCTATTTAAATGTCATATGAGGGTATTTACGTATATGTGACTATGTGAGCATGTAGATATGTGTTATGTGCATATATGTAAGCATATCTACATGTGTGTGCTAGTGTCTGTGTGAAAATGTGAATGTGTATGTGTGCATAAATGTAAGGTTTATGTATCACTGTGTGTATGTATATATATGAATGCGTACATATGAGTGTATCCTTAACTTGAACTCATGTGTAGATGTACTCACGCATTTTTCTACGACACCCCCAACTAACTAAACAAACAAAAACAGAAAATAGAACAAAAAAAATACAAGATAAAACACCTTCTCCCCCCACCCCCCCCCCACCCCCGACTCCACCCCCCCCCCCCCCCCAACCAACCAGGACATTGCACATTGTTGCACGAGAAGAAAACATTGCACAGTTACTCAGCATATACAATTGCACACTCCTTGCCAGATGTTCATAAGATGATCGCACATATATTTCTAGGAATGTTCTGAGATGTGCAACATAGGCCTCAAGAACGCTGATGTTGCAGGCACTGGGAATGAGTTTGATGGGAGGTAGAGAGGCATTTTGTTTTTTTTTCTCTCTCTTTGTCTCTCTTCTTCTATCTCTGTTAATTCTGTTTCTCTCTCTTTGTCTCTTTCTCTCTTCTTTTCCTCTCTCTGTCTCTCTGTTCTCTGTCTGTTTCTCTCTCTCTTTCCCTCTATCTCTCGTCTCTGTTTATCTCTCTCTTTGTCTCTGCACCTCTTGTCTCCCTTTCTCTCTCTGTTTCTCTCTTTTCTCTCTCTTC
>NW_020871204.1:67500-75000 GCF_003789085.1 Penaeus vannamei
ATTCCTTCTCATTTTTCCAATTTAATAGTTTGTCATAATTTAAATAATATAGATACTTCTTGGACCAAACATCTATGCCTCATATAAGACTACTATCCTAAATCCACGAACATAACATATTACAAAAAAACAAACAAACAAACAATAAAACATACTGCATTACAGAGAGTGTAATTCGGATAATGGGCCGCGGTAATAGCATTAATCTTATCTCTGAATTGCTGCATAACAGGTAAGATAAGGGAGGTTTGATAAGAGCAGAGGAGGACAGCAGGTTATTGTCCACGAAAAGGGGGGGGGGGGGGAAGGGGGAGCATATATATGTGTGTTTTGTTAATATATGTATATAATATATATATATATATATATAATATATATATATATATATATATATATAATATATATATATATGTGTGTGTGTGTGTGTGTGTGTGTGTGTGTGTGTCTGTATCTGTGTATATCTTATATATGTGTGTGTGTATCTATATATATGTGTGTGTTTATGTTTTCCTGTGTGTATGTATATATGTGTGTATATGTGTGTGTGTATGTGTGTGTGAGCGCGCGCGTACACTCGTGTCCGTGCGAGTGCGTATACGAACCTCAATGCAGGTTAAGACGCATTAACAGCCGCCGGAGAGGAAGGGACAGGTGAGGGGCAGGTAGACGCGCCTCCAACAGCTGGTCGGCCTGCAGGAAGGAGCGCGTCTCTGGAGCTCTTCCGGTGGGCTGGAAGGACGGGGGAGGGAGGGGAAGGGGGCGGTGGGGTGGATGGGGGTGGATGGGGGAGGTGAAGGCGGAGGCGGAGGGGGGAGGGGGTGGGTGGATGGGGTGAAGGCGGAGGGGGAGGGGGTGGATGGGGGTGAAGGCGGAGGCGGAGGGGGAGGGGAGGGGGAGGGGGAGGGTGGATGGGGGTGGATGGGGGTGAAGGCGGAGGGGGCGGGGAGGGGTGGATGGGGGTGGGGGAGGGAGGGGGGAGGTGAAGGCGGAGGAAGGAAAGGAAAGGTAAAGGGAGGGGTGGGGGGTGGATAAGGAGGAGGAAGATGATGAGGAAGAAGGGGAAGAAGGGGAGGAGGTGGAGGTGGTGGTGGTGGAGGTGGAGGAGGGGAGGAAGAGGAGGGGAGGACACACACACACACATATATATATATATATATAATATATATATATATATATATATATATATATATATATATATGTATGTATGTATGTATTTGCCCTTTTTTGCCATGGGTATGGATAAATGTCGACAAAACCCCGCAAAATACACACCACTTGTTATTCGAATGCTTTACGAGAAATTAATTGAAATAGCAAACAATAGAATGATTAATAGATTCTAAGATGATCAATGTTGATCAAAACAGTGAAAGAGAGAGAGAGAGAGATGCATAGATATAGACAGACAGACAGGTAGATAAATAGATAGGTAGACAGGCAGTACAATATATATATGTATATATATATATATATATATATATATATAATATATATATATATATATATATGTATATGCATATTTGTATATACATACATACATACATATATACATATATAATATATAATATATATATATATTATATATATATATATATATATATATATATATATATATATAATATATATAATATATATATATATATATATATATATATATATATATATATATATATATATATATATATATATATATATATATATATATATATATATATATATATATAATATATATATATATAGAGAGAGAGAGAGAGAGAGAGAGAGAGAGAGAGAGAGAGAGAGAGAGAGAGAAAGCGGACGAGAGACAAAGAGAGAGAGAAAGAGTGAGAGAGAGCACGAACTTAGACACAAGATAATTTTCTTAGACACCACCAACCCAATCATCTTCTGCGTCTCCGGCACCTTCAGGAGGACGAACTCAAGGTCACGTGACAGGAAGAACCGTGAGAGGAGGGGTTGGATGGGGTGGAGGGTGGGGGGGGAGGGGGGGGGAGGCCGCTATGCCGTCCCTTGCCCCCAATCACGCTCTTTTGGGTTCAATCGCAGCTGTCTGTGTGTGTGTCATGGGGCCCACATCTGGTGTACGGGTGAGATGGTGGGGAAGGGAAGGTGGGGAAGGGAGGGGGAGGGGAAGGGAAGGAGGGGAGAGGAAGGGTGTGGGGCAGGGAGGGGAGGAAGGGAGGGGGAAAGGAGGGGAGGAAGGGGGATGGGGAAGGGAGGGGGAGGAAGGGAAGGGGGAGTGAGGGGGTGGGAAGGGGTGGGGAAGGGAAGGAGAGGAGGGGGGTGGGGAAGGAAAGGGCGAGGAAGTGGAGGAAGGGGGTGGGGAAGGGAAGGGGGAGGAAGGGAAGGGGGAGGAAGGGGGGTGGGGGGAAGGGGGAGGAAGGGGGGTGTGGGGAAGGGGGGGGAGGAGGGGGTGGGGAAGGGAAGGTGTGTGTGTGTGTGTGTGTGTGAGAGAGAGAGAGAGAGAGAGAGAGAGAGAGAGAGAGAGAGAGAGAGAGAGAGAGAGAGAGAGAGAGAGAGAGAGAGAAGAGAAAGAAAGGAAGGAAGAGTTAGTCTGTATGCGTTTTTTTTTTTTTTTTTTTTTTTTTTGCTTGCGTGTGTGTATTTGCATACATGTATACGCTGTATGTGAGGGCACACATGTATGTATTCCTGCTTGTATGTGCATATATGCGTGTACATGTATGTTATATTGCAGAGGTTTTAGAAGCTGTCATGAGCAGACAGCAAAGTCCAAGATGACATGACATGGCTCGGAAAAACTTTTCGGAATGCCAAGCGCAGTCACTCTTCTGCCGTGTCATGTGCTTTTCTTTTTTTTTCTCTTATTATCTTTCTCTTTCTCTTTTTTTCCAATCGTTCGTTCTAATCGTTATCTTTCTCCCTTCGCCTTCTCTTTTTCCTCGTTTCTCGTCTTCTTCTACTTCTCCTCCTCTCCCCTCCTCCCCCTTCTTCTCCTCCTCCTCCTTCCCCTCCCCTCTTCCCCTCCCACCTCCACCTCCTCCCATCCTCCTTCTCCCCCTCTTCCTCTCCTCCTCCACCTACTCCTCCTCCCCTCCACTCCTCCTCCCCATCCACTACCTCCCCCTCTCCTCCTCCTCCTCCACCACCTACTCCTCCTCCCTCCCCTCCCCTCCTCCCCCTCCCCTCCCCTCCTCCTCTCCCTCCCCCTCCACCTCCTCCCCCTCCGCCCGCATCACCACAGCACTTTGTACTTACCACATTTTTGCCTTTCTAGTGCATGACACGGTACCAAAAACCTCATGGCTACTTGCCTATCCATGAACAAAAAAACTTTTACTCTGTTGACACTAAAAAGACCCTATTTAAGTGACATTTACGTAAGATATTGGCGGATATTTTTTTTGTTCCATATACAGAACGTTTTTAATCTAAGCTTTTTATTGACACTAAAAAGACCCTATTTAAGTGACATTTACGTAAAATATTGGCGGATTTTTTTTTGTTCCATATACAGAACGTTTTTAATCTAAGCTTTTTAAAATGAAGAGAGAACTTTACGGTTCATGACGAATTTTATAAGTCGCTGTGAACTGCATGGCAAACTTTATAAGTCACGGTAAGACTCGTCATGGCAATTTTTTATGAGTCATGGTAAGCTTGAAGTATGGAAACGTTACCAGCTCATGGCAAATAAGGATTCATAACAAGCATTACACGTCATGACAACCTTTATGATATATGGCAAACTTTAGGTCACGGCAACTTATGTTAGTTATGACAATGTCAGTGGTTCATGGCAACTTGTATGGAAATGATTGTACTATATATTGAATATGTTTTGTTTAATTACAAATTATGTCTGATTGGCGAAGCGGGACAGAAAGCAGGATTATGTGTGATCTTTGGATGTTATGATAACAAGATATTAAGTTATCATTCACTGCCTCTTCTTATCCCCCCTCCCCTCTGTTTCTTTGTCTTTATTTCTGTTTTGCTGTCTTCGTTTCTCTGTATCTCTGTCTCTCTGTCTCTATCTCTGTCTATCTGTTTTGCTGTCTTCGTTTCTCTGTATCTCTGTCTCTCTGTCTCTATCTCTGTCTATCTGTTTTGCTATCTTCGTTTCTCTGTATCTCTGTCTCTCTGTCTCTATCTCTGTCTATCTGTTTTGCTGTCTTCGTTTCTATCTCTGTATCTCTGTCTATCTGTCCTCTGTCTATCTGTTTTGCTGTCTTCGTTTCTCTGTATCTCTGTATCTCTGTCTTTCTGTCTGTCTATCTGTTTTGCTGTCTTCATTGCTCTGTATCTCTGTATCTCTGTCTCTATCTCTGTCTATCTGTTTTGCTGTCTTCGTTTCTCTGTATCTCTGTATCTCTGTCTGTCTATCTGTTTTGCTGTCTTCGTTTCTGCTTCTCTGTATCTCTGTCTCTCTGTCTGTCTATCTGTTTTGCTGTCTTCATTGCTCTGTATCTCTGTCTCTATGTCTCTATCTCTGTCTATCTGTTTTGCTGTCTTCTTTTCTCTGTCTCTGTGTCTGTTATTGTCTCTCCGTCTGTCTCTTTATCTTTCTGTTTCACTGCATTTGTCTCTATGTCTGTTTCTATCATCGTCTCTGTTTTTCTGTATTTGTCTGCCTGCCTGTCTCTGTCTATCTGCCCATCTTTGTCTCTATCAGTCTGTTTGTTTTTGTCTCTGTGTATCTTTCTGCCTGTTCATCTGTCTGTGTGTTTATCAGTCTGTTTTTCTGCCTCATTCTCTCTCTCTCTCTCTCTCTCTCTCTCTCTCTCTCTCTCTCTCTCTCTCTCTTATCATCTCTCTCTCTCTCTCTCTCGCTCTCTAATCCTCTCTCTAATTCTCTCTACCCTGTTCTCTCCCCTCGTCTCCTCATCTTCCCCTGATCACTCTCTTCCTCTCTCTCTCGGTCTCTCCGTCTCTCATATCGTCTCTCTCTCATCTGTATCCCCCCCTCTCTCTCCTACCTGTTCTCCCTCTACTCTTGTTTCCCGCAAGCACTCCTCATCTCGTCTCCTGTTCTGGTCTGTCTGTCTGTCTCTGGCTCTCGTCTCTCTCGTCTTCTCTTTCTCGGTTCTCTCGCGTGGTGTACATTCGGTCCGTCTAGTCGCTCTAGTGATGGGGGTGTTCGGGCGTCTGAGAAGTATTGCCTCTCGTTATCTCGTCTCAGGCTCTCCCTCTCTCTCTTCTCATCTCTCCTCTCTCCTATTCTCTCTCTCTCTTCCCTCTCTTCTCTGCCTGCACCACACACCCTCCTCGTCTCTCATCTCGCTACCCATCTATCCTACCTCTCTCTCTGTCTACTATCTGTCTATTGCATATATTTATCATATCTACACCATCTAGGCTCTTATCTTTTATCTAACATTTCTAGAGCAGATGCCACGGTAATATTTCATAATCATTTATATTTTATACACAGGAAAAGATCAATAATTTGTTTTATCTCTTAATCAAATCTTTATTTGCTGTAAATTATGATATGAAAATAACTATGTATTGTTTTTATCCACCTTGCAAGATACAAAATATAAATACTTGTAAGACACGAAATACAAAATACAAAAATATTAAAGAATATTCTTTTCATGCACCTCGGAAGATACAAAATAAACCTTGTTAGATACAAAATACAAAACTAATAAAAAAACATTCTTTTAATACACCTCGTCTGATACAAAATACAAAATATAAAAATAATAAAAAATATGATCTTAATTCACCTCGTAAGACACAAAATACAAAATACAAAATTAATAATAATTCTTTTAATACACCTTGTAAGATACAAAATATAAAATGAAAATATTCTATTTAAATTCACACCTTGTAAGCTACAAATTACAAAATACCAAAATTAATCAAAAATATTCTTTTAATCACACCCTCATAAGATACAAAATGAAAAAAATACACCTTGTAAGATACAAAATACAAAACACAAAAATATCAATAGATACTTTCTTATAACTAGTCCTTATGTACAGGCTTAAATAGAAACAAAACACAACAAAAAAAACCCTTCTTAACAACAACACATAACGTACTCAAACCCCAGTACACTTCATACAGACCACCTAAAGGATACTTCCAGCATCTCTTATCTCAGCCTCCTTCGCCTATCTCGAGCATCTCTCCTTATCACAGACGGTCTCTCAGATCAGAGCTTCAAGTCTAACATGAACAGCCAAGGACATCCTGTGTATATCTCGATCACGCAGAATCAGACATGAGCCGATTCATAATCTACTGGGGTGAACAAAAAACATTCTAATTGTTTTTTTTCTGTTATCTTCTTCCCCTTCTGCTCCTTTCTTCTCCAATCCGTAATCTACTGGGGTGAACACAAAACATTCTTATTGTTTTTTTTTATTTATCTTTCTCCTTCTTCTTCTCCCCCCTCCTTCTCTTCTTCCAATTCGTAATCTACTAGGGTGAACAAAAAATCATTTTATTTTTTTTTAAATTTATCTTTCTCCTTCTCCTTCTTCTCCCCTCTCCTTCTCTTCCTCCAATTCATAATCTACTGGAGTCATATATTTTTTTTTATTTATTCTTTACTCTCTCCTCCTCCTTCACCTCCACCTCCCTCCCTTCACCTCCACTTCCTCCTCCTCCTCCTCTTCCTCCTTCACCTCCACCTCCTCCTCCTTCTCCTTCTTCTTCTCCTCCTCCTCCTCCTTCACCTCCACCTCCTCCTCCTCCTCTTTTCTTCCTTCTCCACCTCCTTCACCTCCTCCTCCTCTTCCACCTCCACCACCACCTTCCTCCTTCACCTCCATCTCCTCCTCCACCTCCTCTTCCACCTCCACCTCTCGCCTTTCACCTCCATCTCCACTCCTCCTCCTCCTCCTCACCTCCCCTCTTCCTTCTTCTCTTTCACCTCCTCTCCTCCTCCTCTTCCTCCTTCAACCTCCACTTCCTCCTCCCCTCCTTCTCCTCCTCCTCCTCTTCCTCCTTCTCCTTCTTCTTCTCGCTCTCTCATCACTTCCACCTCCTCCTCCTTTCCACCTCCACCTCCTTCTCCTCTCCTCCAATACCTCCACTCCTCCTTCACCCCCCACCACCTCCTCCATCCCTCCACCTCCTCCTCCTCCTGTTTTTTTTTATATTTAAACCCAAAATTCCGCGCGTTATTATGTTATGTACACGTATTCACTGACATATGGAGGTCACAGAGTCATCGGCGTCTGTCTGTATGTAAGTATGTCGATTACACTGAATCTGAAAATTATACTGAAGATGACTCACACTGCGACCCCCGATAGAGCGTCCGGGCCTCTGACCCTCGTTATATAGTGACGGCGATAGGAAGGTCTGATACAGGTGGTGCTGGAGACGCCTCCTCCCCCTTCCCCCCTTCTCCCCCCCCCTCCCCTCTCTCTCTCTCTCCCATCTCTGTCATCATCCGAAGTCCTCTCATGCACGCACGTTCATCTTGCCTAAGTGAGTCTGTGGGAGTCTACACTCGGAACGCACGCGCGGGGGTTACAAACGCAACTCGCATAGACATACACATATATACGT
>NW_020871204.1:80000-90000 GCF_003789085.1 Penaeus vannamei
AATAATGATAGAATCAATTAAGATTAAACAACAATAATAACAAAAATAATAATGATAAGGATGAAGATAATGATAGAATTAATAATGATAATAACAACGATAATAAGGATAATAATGATAGCAACAGAGAATATAAGTGATAATAATAAAAATAATGATAATGATAATATCAGTAATAACAACAACATGAATAGTGATAACAATAGTGAAAATGATATTGATAATATTTTTACTAGTACTAACGATAATAATTATAACGATAGTAATAATAGTAATGATAAAGATTAAAATAACAACGGAAATAATAATAACAATAATAGTTACCATAATAATAATGATGATAATCATGGTGATGATAACAATAATGATAATAATAATAATAACAATAATAATGATAACAGTGGTACTTCAAGTAATAATAATGTTAATAGCAGTAATGATAATATGATACGGATAATAACAATTATAATAATAAGAGTGAATTATAATAATAATAATGATGATGATGATGGTGATTACGATGATGATCATGATGATAATAGTAATAATAATAATGATAATAACAATGATGATAATAATGATAATAATAACAATGATAATAATAATGATAATAATAACAATGATGATGATAACAACAATAATAATGATAGTGATAACGATAGTAATAATAATGATAATGATGATGATGATGATGATGATAATAGTAATAATAATAATAATAATAATAATAATAATAATAATAATAATAATAATAATAATAATAATAATAATAATGATAATAATAATTATTATGACTATAATTATGATGATAATAATGATACTAACATTAATAGTGATAATAATAGTAACAACAACAGTGATAATAATAATAATAATAATAATAATAATGATAATGATAATAATGATAATAAAAATGATAACATTACAGTGATAATAAAAACAACAGCAGTAACAATGATAATAATAATCATAGTAATGATAATAATAATGATAATAATAATAATAATGATATTAATAATGTTAGTAATAATGATAATGATAAATATAATAATAACAATATCGTAATAATGATAATAATAATGATAACAATATCAATTATGATAATGATAATAATAATGATGATAATAAAGATCTGAATTATATTAATAATGATGATGATAATAGTAATAAGAATGATGAATATGATAACAATAGAAATGATAATAACAATACTAATAGTAATGATAATAATAATAATAATGGTAATAATGATAATAACAACAATAATAATAATGATGATAATAACAATGGTAATAATAATGATAATAATAAAGATAACAGTGATAATAACAGTAATAATAACAATAATGACAACAAGAATAATCATTGTCATGAGGATAATAACATATTAATAACCATTATTATAATTATAATGATAATCATCATAATCATAATAATAAAAACAATGATAACACAAATGACAAGAACAATAATGATATTAATGATAATGATGAAAAAAATATTATTTAAATGATAGTGATGAAAACAATAATGATTTTAATGATAATGATGAAAAAATAATGATTTAAATGATAATCATGAAAACAATAATGATTTAAATGATAATCATGAAAACAATAATGATTTAAATGATAATCATGAAAACAATAATGATTTAAAATGATAACGATGAAAACAATAAATTTTAAATGAAAGTGAAAACAATAATGATTTAATGAAAGTGAAAACAATAATGATTTAAAATGATAGTGATGATTTAAATGATAATGATGAACAATAATGATTTAAATGATATCGATGAAAACAATAATGATTTTGATGATGATAATGAAAACAATAATGATTTAAATGATAACGATGAAAACAATAATGATTTAAATGATAGTGATGAAAACAATAATAATGTAAATGATAATCATGAAAATAATAATGATTTAAATGATATGAAAACAATAATGATTTAAATGATAATGAAAATAATAAATTATCAATGAATTATGAAATTTTGAAAAATGAAAATAATGATCAATAATGATAATTCTCACCAACAGCATTAGCGACCGTGTCTCCTGAACCGCTTGCTTGCTTGCTCTTTCCGCCGCTTGCAGTCGCCGCCGCTCCCGTGCTGCGGCGGAAACTGCGCTTGTGGTTTTAAGTTTGTTTTTTTTAGTGTTTTTTATTCTTTTATTTTTAATTATTATTTAATTTATAATTATTTGATTTATTAATTATTTTATTTATTTTATTTTATTTTATTTTTGATTATCATCATTTTAGTTCTTTTTTTATTTGTTATCATCATTTTAGTTCTTTTTTTATCTTTATCATTATTTAGTTCTTTTTTATTATTTGTTATCATTATTTAGTTTTTTTTTATTTTTATCATCATTTTTAGTTCTTTTTTATTTTTTTATCATCATTTTAGTTCTTTTTATTTTTATCATCATTTTAGTTTCTTTTTTTTTTTTTATCATCATTTTAGTTCTTTTTTTATTTTTTATCATCATTTTAGTTCTTTTTTTTTTTTATCATCATTTTTTTTTTATTTTTTATCATCATTTTAGTTCTTTTTTTTATTTATTATCATCATTTTAGTTCTTTTTTTTTTTTTTCATCATTTTAGTTTTTTTTTTTATCATCATTTTAGTTCTTTTTTTTATTTTTTATCATTATTTTAGTTCTTTTTTTAATTTTTTATCATCATTTTAGTTCTTTTTTTTATTTTTTATCATCATTTTTAGTTCTTTTTTTATTTTTTATCATCATTTTAGTTCTTTTTTCTTATCATCATTTTAGTTCTTTTTTTATTTCTTATCATCATTTTAGTTCTTTTTTTTATCATCATCATTACCATTATCATTAGTAGTAGTGGTGGTGGTGGTATTAATAGCGATGTTATTATTATTATTATTATCATTATTATTATTATTATTATTAAAAAAATTATTATTATTATTATTATTATTATTATTATTCTTCTTCTTCTTCTTATTATTATTATCATTATTATCATTATTATTATCATTATTATTATTATTATTATCATTATTATTATCATTATTATTATCATTATTATTATTATTATTATTATTACTAATATTATGATCATCATCAACATTATTTGTATTGTTGTTTCTGAAAACTGTGCTTGTGGTTTTACGTTTGTTTTTAGTTGTTTTTTTTAATTCTTTTATTTTTTTATTATCATCATTTTAGTTCTTTTTTTTAATTTTTCATCATCATCATCATTTCCATTATCATTATTAGTAGTGGTGGTGGTGGTATTAATAGCAATGTATCATACTCATTATTATTATCATTAATTATTATTATTATTATTATTATTATTATTATTATTATTATTATTATTATTATTATTATTATTATTATTATTATTATGATCATCATTATCATTTGCATTGTTGTTTTTTCGTTTGTTTTTAGTTTTGTCTTTATGTTTTGTGGTGGTGGTTGTATTATTAATAGCGATGTTATTATGATTATCATTATTGTTATTATCATCATTATTATTATTATGATCATCAACATTATTTGTATTGTTGTTTCTGAATACTGTGCTTGTCATTTTACGTTTGTTTTTATTGATTGATTTATTTTTTTATGTTTTCTTGTTATTTTGCATTTGTGTTTGTGTTATGAATTCTTTGGTGTGATTTTGTGGTTGTGTTTTTTTCTTTATTTATTTTTTAGTATTTTTTATTTTTTATTTTTTTGTTGGTATGTTATGAAGTCTTGAACGAAATATTTGTTTTTGGTGTTCGAATTTGTTAATATTTGTCTTAAGTATTTTCTAAATACCATCGTTAATGGTTATTTCTATGTATTTCTAATTCCGATTCCCCCTATCTCTTTTTTCTTTTTTCTTTTTCGTCTCTTTTCTCTCTTTTTCGTCATATTTTTCTAGTTATTTTTCCAGCATTAATATTTTTTTTTTGCTGAAGATTCTTTAATATATTCTACATAAACTTCTATCGTGATACATATTCGCTCAAATAATTCATTTTTGAACCTGCAATGTTTTAATCAATGTTAATATGTGTCTAATTGTTTTGATACCTGTTTTATAGGGTATTGTTATTAATTTTATTGAATATATTATCGGGTATTGTTATCATTATATTATGGCTGATGTAAAATATTCGAGTGGCTCGTTTATGATAATGATAATAATGATAACAATAACATTAATAATAGTGATAGCGATGATGATGATAATAAGAATAATAATTAAAATGATAATGAAATAATGATAACAATAACAATGATAATAGTGATAGCGATGATGATGATAATGAGAATAATGATTAAAATGATAATAGTGATAATATAACAATAACATTAATAATAGTGATAGCGATGATGATGATAATGAGAATAATGATTAAAATGATAATGATAATAATGAGATAATTGTGATATGAGATAATGAAATAATGATTAAATGATAATGATAGGGATAACTAACAATGATTGAAGCGATGATGATGATAATGAGAATAATGATTGAAATGATAATGATAATAATGATAACAATAACATTAATAATAGTGATAGCGATGATGATGATAATGAGAATAATGATTAAAATGATAATAGTGATAATGATAACAATAACAATGATAATAGTGATAATGACAACAAATAACAATAATAGTAGTGATAATGATAACAATAACAATGATAATAGTGATAGCGATGATAACGATGATATGGATAATGATAATGATGATAATGATAATGATAATATTGATAATAATAACAATGAAAATAAAGATAATGATGATGATATTAATAATAGTAATAACAATAATGATCAATAGTAATAATTATAATGAATCAATAATAAAATTATAATGATAAAATGATAATAATAATAATAATAATAATAATAATAATAATAATATAATATAATGATAATGAATGATAATAATGATAATGATAATGATAATGATAATAATAATGATAATAATAATAATAACAGCAATAATAAAAATAATAAGTAATAATAATAATAATAATAATAATAAATATGATAATAATAATAATAAATAATAATAATAATAACAAAAATGATGACAAAATAATAATAATAATGATAATAATAATGAAAATAAGAATAATAGGAAAACAACAACAACAAACAAATAACCATAGCAACAAAATAGATACAATAGTAATGAGAATGATAAAAAATATAACAAAACAATAATCATGACAGTAATAATATTCATAACAATATATATCATCATCATCATTATTATCATCATTACTATAATTATCATCACCATTGCCATCATCATCCTAATAATCATTATCATCAGTGAATCAGGAAGCAAATCACAAAGCACGAATTAATCCATGGCCACCATATAATTAAAATAATTAATCCTATGGCACCATCTAATTAATCCCATGGCACCATCTAAATTAATCCATGGCACCATCTGATTAATCCTATGGCATCCCATGGCACCATCTAATTCCCATGGCACCATCCATGGCATCTAATTAATCCCATGGCACCATCTAATTAATCCTATGGCACCATCTAATTAATCCTAATAATTAATCCCATGGCACAATCTAATTAATCCCATGGCACCATCTAATTAATCCCATGGCACATCTAATTAATCCATGGCACCATCTAATTAATCCCATGGCGCCATCTAATTAATCCTATGGCACCTGATTAATCCATGGCACCATCTAATTAATCCCATGGCACCATCTAATTAATCCCATGGCACATCTAATTAATCCCATGGCATCTAATTAATCCCATGGCACCATCTAATTAATCCATGGCACCATCTAATTAATCCCATGGCACCATCTAATTAATCCCATGGACCATCTAATTAATTCCATGGGGCACCATCTAATAATCCATGGCACCATCTAATCCCATGGCACCATCTAATTAATCCCATGGCACCATCTAATTAATCCTATGGCACCATCTAATTAATCCCATGGCCATGGCACCATCTAATTAATTCAATGGCAACCATCTAAAATTCATTTATTAATATGGTTTGTCTCGATAACGATAATGATAATAATGGTATGAATAACAAAAATTATAAGGATAACAGCAACCATGATAGTGATGATAATAAAACAGTGATGATAATAAATGATAATAAACACACACATATAATGATATCAATAACAGTGATGATAACAATGATAACAGTAATAATGATGATTATAACAACAACAATAATGATAATGATAATAATAATGATATTGATACTATCACTAATACTAGCAGTGATTATACTAGGTAATAAAGATTCTAATAGATATTAATAAAAAAAGTATATATAATAGTTTAGGCAGCAATGGCAATCATAGCAATAATAACAACAATCAGTTCAAGAGCATATTGCAAGACAATTTTCTTATCTCATTCCCGTTGCAACATCCCCACCATCTTTCTCTTAATTAGCATAATAGTTCTCGTTATTTTATTACTGTCACACTACTACAGTTCTTCTCAAAATGATCTAATAATACCTTTATCATTTCCTTTATCATTTCTGCTATTATTTGTGT
Organism: Penaeus vannamei; assembly: GCF_003789085.1. NCBI lineage: Eukaryota > Metazoa > Arthropoda > Malacostraca > Decapoda > Penaeidae > Penaeus > Penaeus vannamei. The sequence goes on from NW_020871204.1 coordinate 86,583, forward strand.
TGTGATTAATCATCGGGAATATTATTATATGATGTGTATCCGAATTATGATTGGCTAATATTTTTCATGAATATTCATTAGTATGTCTTTTGTTATACTTATTTTTGTTAATATCAGCGTGTATGGTGTAATCTATATATACAAATGAATATATATGTGCGTGCATATATATATATATATATATATATATATATATATATATATATATATATATATATATATATATATATATATATATATATATATATATATATATATATATATATATATATATATATATATATATATATATATATATATATAATATATATATATATATATATATATATATATATATATATATATATATATATATATATATATATATAATATATATATATATATATATATATATATACATATATATATATATATATATATATATATATATATATATATATATATATAATATATATATATATATATATATATATATATATATATATATATATATATATATATATATATATATATATATATATAATATATATATATAAATATTCCCAAACAAAATATCACTTTCCCCAACAACGAGACGAGACCTGCTCCCCATCCGATGCATCCGATGCACAGATCAACAGCCTTTTGCACGATCAACATCTGCACTTTATTCACGACCAAATTACCCCGAAATGTCACTCCTCTTCGCTTCAGTTGCATTGTTGACCGAGTGTGCAATAGGAAACATGGCAGGGGAATGGGGGATGGGAGGCGGGTAGGGGGGGGAGGGGGGCGCGGGAGGCGGGGAGGGGGGGGGTAGGACAGGGGAGGACGGTAGGGGGGAAAGGGTGAGGTAGCGACCGGGGGAGAGAGGAGGAGGTAGCGGGGAGGAGGGAGAGGGAGGGAGAGGGAGGAGGAGGGAAGGAGGGGAGGGATGGGGAGAGGGGGAAAGGGGGAGAGGGAGAAGGAGAGTTGGGGGAGGGGGAGGGAAGGGAGAGGGAAAGGGGAAATAGGAGAGAGGGAGAAGGAGAATTGGGGGAGGGGGAGGGAAGGGAGAGGGAGAAAGGGGAGGGAAGGGAGAGAGAGAGAAAGAGAGAAAGACGGAGAATAGAAGAAGGAAGGAAGACACGGGATAGGACAAGGGAGAAAGGGGAAAGAAAGAGCGCCTGGATGAGGGGGGAGGGAGGGGGGGGGAAGGGGGATGGCAAAGAGAGGGCAAAATTGAAGAGGGTTGAAGGGTCCGTCCAATTGAAGGGAGGACAAGGTTGTAGAGCAATACTGGTCTGGATAATTGATCGGTAGACAATGGAAAAGGTCCAGGGTGTTGGACTGATCAGTCACCGGGAGGGTTGCCACTGTGTCTGTGTCTGTCTGTTTGTGTGTGTTGACTGCTGATCACATGTCGATGAGTGCAAGGCAAACACTCACACGCATACACATATCAACGTACACATTGGAGATCATATATTAACGTACACATTGGGATCACATATGAACGTACACATTGGGATCACATATTGACGTACACATTGGGATCACATATCAACGTACACATTGGGATCACATATCAACGTACACATTGGGATCACATATTAACACATTGTATCACATATTGTACACATTGTGATCATATTAACGTACACATTGTGATCACATATTGACGTACACATTGTGATCACATATTACGTACACATTGTGATCACATATTAACGTACACATTGGGATCACATATCAACGTACACATTGGAGATCACATATTAACGTACACATTGGGATCACATATTAACGTACACATTGGGATCACATATTAACGTACACATTGGAGATCACATATTAACGTACACATTGCGATATGTGCGTGTGTATGTTTGTGTGCACGTCTGTCTATGAATGTTCAAATCCATCTATTTGTGTGATCACAATTATATAGTTGTTTATCTGTCTGTGAATGCTGACACACACACACAAACACACACATGCATTTCGATAGATAATTAAGATAGATAATCTGTAAAAAAGTAAGTAGGCAGACAGATAAAAAGGTAACAAACATACAGCTAGATTAATAGAGAGATTGACAGATAGACAGATAGGTAAATAAAAAAAACAGTAGATAGATAGATAGATAGATAGACTGACAGATAGATTGATAGACTGAAAGATAGATTGATAGACTGACAGATAGATTGATAGATAAACACACTGATAGACTAACAGATAAAAAGACAGAAAGATAGACTGACAGATAGATTAGTAGACAAACATATAAATAGATAGATAGATAGAAAGTTTAGCAGATAGATACAAAGGTAGACAGATAGGTAGGTTTACAGACACACAAACGCCAATAGACAAACAAATAGACATACAGACATAGACAGATTGTCAGACACACGGACAGACAAACAGACAGACAGACAGACAGAAGAAATACATATCTTGGTTAAAATATCAACGCTAATTCATCACAACTTTTTTTTAATTCATCACAACCTTTTTTTTAAATTCATCACAACGCTAATTCATCACAACCTTCTTTAAATTCATCACACGCTAATTCATCACACGCTAATTCATCACACCTTCTTTAAATTCATCACAACGCTAATTCATCACAACCTTCTTTAATATCTTCATCACAAGCTAATTCATCACAACCTTTTTTTATTCATCACAATGCTAATTCATCACAACCTTCTTTTTAATTCATCACAACGCTAATTCATCACCTTCTTTTAAATTCATCACAACGCTAATTCACCACAACCTTCTTTAATTCATCAGCTAAATTCATCAACAACGCATCACAACCTAATTTTCACAACATCTTTCATCACAACCTTCTTTTAATTCATCACAACGCTAATTCATCACAACCTTTTTAATTCATCACAACGCTAATTCATTTCTTTAAATTCATCACAACGCTAATTCATCACAACCTTCTTTTAATTCATCACAAACGCTAATTCATCACAACCTTTTTTATTCATCACAACGCTAATTCATCACAACCTTTTTTTTAAATTCATCACAACGCTAATTCATCACAACCTTTTAAATTCATCACAACGCTAATTCATCACATTCATACCAATTCGTTTAATTCATCACAATCAAATTCATCTCAACCTTTTCTAATTCATCACAACGCTAATTCATCACCCTTTTTTAATTCATCACAACGCTAAATCACAAACCTTCTTTTAATTCATCACAACGCTAATTCATCACAACCTTTTTTAATTCATCACAAACCTAATTCATCACAACCTTTTTTTAATTCTCACAACGCTATTCATCACGCTCACAACCTTGCTCATTTTATTCATCACAACGCTCATCACAACCTTCTTTTAGCACGCTAATTCATCACAACCTTCTTTTAATTCATCACAACGCTAATTCATCACAACCTTTTTTTAAATTCATCACAACG
>NW_020871204.1:116418-118918 GCF_003789085.1 Penaeus vannamei
GATGGCTTTAGAAGCGCTGGCCAATAATTACGGGTTGTGTGATGGCTTTTGATGCTCCTTCCATTAATAAAAGGAATCCATCTCACTCTCTCTCTCTCTCTCTCGCTCATCCTCTTTCTCTCTCCTTCTGTTTTTTTTTTTTCGCTCTCTCTTTCTCTCTTTCGCTCATCCTCTTCTCTCTCCTTCTGTTTTTTTTCGCTCTCTCTTTTCTCTCGCTTATGCTCTTTCACTATTCTATTTGTTTTTTTCGCTCTTTCTCTCTCTCTCTCTCTCTCTCTCTTCTCTCTCTCTCTCTCTCTCTCTCTCTCTCTCTCTCTCTCTCTCTCTCTCTCTCTCTCTCTCTCTCTCTCTCTCTCTCTCTCTCTCTGCTCTTTTTTGCGCCCACAATGTTGCCATGAAATATTATATAGTCCAATTACCTAACATCCTCTCTCTCTCTCTCTCTCTCTCTCTCTCTCTCTCTCTCTTCTCTCTCTCTCTCTCTCTTCTCTCTCTTTCTCTCTCTCTCTCTCTCTCTTCTCTCTCTCTCTCTTCTCTTTTTTTCCTTTTTTTTCTTTGGATGTTTGCCATTTCCTTTGTCTTGTTATGTTTATCGACAAATGCAATAACAAAGAAAAACAAGTAGAATGAAAAAATAAAGATAGAAAAAAGGAAACATAAAAACAAACACAAATAGAAAATAAATAAAGGAGGAGTAATAACAAAGAAGAAATAAAAGAAAGATGACGATGGAGAATAAGATAATAAAAAAAAATAATGGAAACAAGCAGACGTTGATAACGAATACAAAGAAAAAGAAAAAGAAATAGGAAGGACGTGATGATAAAGATGAGAAATGAAAACAGTAAACGAAAAGAGGGAAAGAAAGAAACGAAAAGGGTGATAAAAAGGGGAATATAGCAAACAAAGAAGGGAGAAAGAAATGAAAAAGAAAGAAGAATGAATAGACAAAGAAAGGGGAAAAAAGAACACAATTTTTTTTTTTTAAGAAATGATAAACAAATGACAATTATGTGATAAATAAAAGGGAAATGAATGATAAAGAATGATAGATAAATAAGAAAGAATGATGAATAGATGATAAATAAATATGATAAATGAATGATAAAAATATAAAACGAAAAAATATAAATAAATGATAAAAGAATAAGCAAAATAAATACCCAAGAAATGAAAAAAGAAAAGTAAAAAAGTGATGAAGAAATAAGAAAAATAAAATGAGAAAGAAATGATGAAGAAATTGTAAAGGAAGAAATGAGAAAAAAAGAGAAAAAAATGTTAAAGAAATGATAAAGAAAGAAATGAGAAAAAAAGAGAAAACAATGTTAAAGAAATGATAAAGAAAGAAACGATCAAGAAAATGACAAAGAAAGCAATAAGAAAGAAACGACAAGGAAAGGCCCAGGCAGCGGCCACAGCGATGGGCGTCGAGGCGAGCGTGGGCGTCCTATGAGAGGCTCGAGGACAACCGCCTGGCGAAGGGCGAGGAGAGCAACGTCAGGCGGCGGTGAAGTCAGCGCTGAGGCGAGGAGATAGATTGACTTCGCGAGACCTCGAGGTACACTTCGGTTCGGCTCTTTTGCAAAACCTGTATTTAGCGTCAGACAGCTCAGCCTCCTCCCTCCCCTCTCCTCCTCTTCCTCCTCCTCTCCTCTCCTTCTCCTCCCTCTCCTCTCCTCCTCCCTCCCTGTCTCCTCTCCCTCCTCCTCTCCTCCTCTCCTCTCCCTCCCTCCTCTCCCTCTATCTTCTTCTCCTTCTATCCCTCCCCTCCTCCTCCCCTTCTTCCTCCTCTCCCCTCTTCCCCCCCTCTCCTCTCTTCCCTCCTCCCTCTCCCCTCCTCCCCGTCTCTCCTTCTCGTTGCTCTCTTAGTCTCTCAGCCCTTCTTCTTTTCTCTTCTTCTTTTTTTGTTTTGTTTTGTTTGTTTGTTTTTCTTTCTTTCTCTCTTTGTCTTTTCTGTTCTGTCTGTCTGTCTGTCTGTCTCTCTCTCTTCTCTCTCTCTCTGTCTCTCTCTCTCTCTCTCTCTCTCTCTCTCTCTCTCCTCTCTCTCTCTCTCTCTCTCTCTCTCTCTCTCTCTCTCTCTCTCCAATCCTTCCTATCTCTATCTCCTCTGTCCCTCCTACGCCCCCCCCCAACCTCTTCTGTCTTACCTATGTCCCTTATTTCTCCTCCTCTCCTAAACCCCCTATCCTCCTTCTCCTCCCCCTCCTCCCTCTCTCCCCTCCCCCTCCAGCACTCTTCAACCTCTTGCCCTCTCCCTCCCCCCTCCCTCCCTCCTTCCTTCCCTTCCCGCCCCCCCCCGCTTTCCTTTCTCAACTGCTTCTGATGCAATTGACCCCAGGGGAAAGGGAGGGGGAGGAGGGGGAGGAGAGTAGGAAGGGGAGGCGAGGAGGGCAGGTAGGAGAGAGGAGGAAGAGAGGGAGTAGGAAGGGGAGGGAGGAAGAAAGAGGGGAGTGGGAAGGGGGGAGGGAGGAGGGAGGAAGAGGGGGAGTAGGAAGGGGAG
>NW_020871204.1:138363-153363 GCF_003789085.1 Penaeus vannamei
ACACACAGACATAGAGTGATCCCGCCGCGGACGCTCTCGTAGGGACGCTGAGTATGCACTGTACATGATAGATTCTTTTCGCGAACGTAAATAGACGGCAGCCAGGGCGTCTGTGAGGGCTACGGTGGGGCGCACGAGGAGTGAGTAGCGGATACGGTAGCAGAGCATCGTGCGGTACGCGTCGCAGAGGGAGAGAGGGAGAGTGTCATTCAGAGAGGATCAGGAGAGGAGTCGCAGCAGAGAGAGATGACGAGAGAACTCGAGGGATGCTCGCGGAGACGGGCAGGGGTCATGATGGGAGCAGGGTAGATGGGAGTAGCTATCTCTCTCTTCTCATCTGTCTCTCTGGGCGAGTGGTAGAGCGGAATAGAGTCAGATGAGAGGAGAGAGTAGAGAGGCAGAGAGACGCAGTAGAGAGTGCTCGAGAGTGCTGCACGAGGGAGACGGGAGTCTACTCGCTCTCGCCGGAGAGGTCGAGAAGAGAGCGTCGTACTCTCATGCATCTCGAGCATGCATCGTCAAGACGTACTCGATGAGATCGTACGCATCTCGTCTACGAGAGAGAGAGATCGTACGTACGATGTAGACATGAGACATCGTCATGACAGAGACAGCAGACATCAGAAAGGAGTAGCGAAAGGAATGCAGTAGGCTAGCGCTAGGGAATAGGGGGATGTATTGTCATCACCAGGACAGAAGATCGCGATCTAAGATCAATGGCGATAATAGTCTGCCAACATCTACGCAAAGTCTAATATACGCTTATTCAAAGTGTGCTCGGACGAAAGTAGGCCTTCAATGGAGCGTTTTAATGTCACTTGTGCAGAACGGGTCTCGATTGCTGCTCACTACTCAGCGGTCTAGACTTTGACAGCTCAGTCTCGTGCAACTCGGATGTGTTCTCCGCGGGGCACTCTCTTCACGCAGGTGCGCGACGTTCCTGTTCTACTCGATTCATCTCATACTCCGTAATAGAGCGTCGTTTTTTTTCTTTCTTTCTCTGGATTCCTCCATTCTGTGCTGTCTGTCTGTCTCCTTCGTCTCCTCTCGCTCTCTCTCGCTCTCTCTCGCTCTCTTCTTTCTTTCTTTCTTCTGATCTTTCCTTTCTTTCTTTCTTTCTTCTTCTCTTCTTTCTTTCTTTTTTCTTTCTTTCTTTCTTTCTTTCTTTCTTTTCCTTCTCTCTCTCTCTTCTCTCTCTCTCTTCTCCTCTCCTCTTCTCTCTCTTCTCTTCTTTCTCTCTCTCTCTCTCTCTCTCTCCTTCTCCCTTCTCCTTCTCTCTTCGTACTCATAAGAAACGTAGACCATCAACCGTTTTTTCTCTTCTTCTTCCTCTTCTCTAATGGCTCTCACCCTCAACTTTCTCCCTCTCCCTTCTACATCCGCGCTAGTTTCTCTTGACAGGAAGCGCAACACGGTATCCGCTTACCCACTACACCTCTACGGCCTTCTTCTACGCCTTCTACAGGTGAGTCGCCAAGCACGTTCAGACCCTACCTGGCCCAACACGAGTCCTCGAAGACAAATTAACGAGGTTTTTAGGAATTCCTGTCTCAAGTCTTTCTCTTTTTTTTTTTTGTACAGTTAACGACCCTTGTTTTACGACTGTGTGCTTGTTACGAGAGCAAATGGCTGATTTCGCAGTTTCAAACCTTAACGGGAAACTGCCTACTTCCTCTTCGCCGACTGAGGTTACAACGAAGGTTTTATTTATGTCTTAAAGAAAATTGGCACTTTTGCCTCTTAAAAACATCCATTCTTTGTCGTACATAAATACATATTATGTATGTGTATGCATGTGTGTGTGTGTGTGTGTGTGTTGTGTGTGTGTGTGTGTGTGTTGTGTGTGTGTGTGTGTGTGTGTGGTGTGTGTGTGTGTGTGTATATGATAAAAATTGAGGTAGGCATGGGCAAAACAAGTCATCCATCTTTTTTTTTTTTTTTTCTAAAGGAGCCTATTGTATATTCATCTTTTTTAAATATACTTTAAGAGAAAATATAAATAAACATAGAGCTAGCAGCAGAGAGAGAAGAGAGAGAAGAGAGAGAGAGAGAGCAGAGAGGAAGAGAAGAGAGAGAGAGGAGAGAGAGAAGAGCCCTCTGACATCCTTCAGGAATGCACTGCGCGGCAGTTGCGCAGCTCTCTCGGGAATGGATATATATTCGACCCGACGATCTTTCTCTTCTCTCTGCTCTTCTTCTCCTCTCTCCTCTCTCACTCCTCTCTCTCTCTCTCTTCTTTTTCTTCTCTCTCCTCTCTCACTTCTCACTTCTCTCTCTCTCCTCGTCTCTTCTCTCTCCTCCTCTCGTCTATCCTCTCCTTCCCTCTCACCCTCTCCCTTACTCTCTCTCTCTCCTCTCCTTCCTCTTCGCTCTCTCTTTCGACTCCTTCCGCTCTCCCTCTCCCTCTCCCTCTCCCTCTCCCTCTCCCTCTCTCTCCTCTCTCTCTCCCCTCCCTCTCTCTCTCCCTCTCTCTCAATCTCCTCTCTCTCCCTCTCCCTCTCCCTCTCCTCTCCCTCTCCTCATCCCTTCCTTCCCTCACCCTGGATGGAAAACCGACCCGACATCAGGAGTGCGAAAGGTCACATCATCCACCTCTGGCCGATTTCACCTCATCCACGCAAGGTTTCAAACCTTACATAAACAATGGTTACACATTCCGACACCTTCCTTTTCACCTTTCTCTTTCAATCTTTTTTTCCTTTCCTCCTCTTTTTCTTTTTTATTTTTATTTGATAAGCAATAGACATTAGTATTCATCAATCCCCATACTTTATTATCTAACAGGTACTCAACATTCCTCTAATCCTCCTAATCCTCTTGAGATCTCTCTAAACTTTCTCTTTAATGATAAAATCGAGGTGCAAAGATCCGCTAATTTAACTGATAAAGATTCGCGATGACGAGCTGTACGAAAGTGAAAGCCTGGATCCTTCCTTCTCCTTGAAATGAAACAGCTTTCGTCGATTACTTGCGGGTAAAAATCTGTCAAGCTAATGTACAGCTTTCTGATAACGTCCCTAAGTGCACAAAAGAGAGAGAGAGAGAGAAAAAAAAGAAGAAAGAAAAAGCAGAAGGCCTTACGAGGAACGTTCAAGTGTGCTATTAATCCGCTAAGTCATCGTACTGAACATGAAAAAAAAGTATTGAGACATCTAATCAAAGGTTTAAACGTCCACGGGAAAAAATAACACGATTTACAAATATACTAAATTAAATTCCCAAAGATCAACATTTTGGGATGCGACTGATTAGGGGCTGGTCTTGCGTTTGTCCTTTTTCTTCCATTTTCCTCGTGAAGAAGAGAAGGAAAGAAGAAAATGAGGAAATGGGGAACAAATACATAAGAAATAGATTTAGATTTCAGATTCACGAACTTGTCTGTCCACGTTAAAGGTAACCAATATACTGACGAAAATTCAGACGAAAAAAAAAGAAAAAAGATGATTCTGAAAGAAAAAAAATAGCTAAAAAAAAAAGAAAAAAGAAAACGATCGAAGGAGCACTTCAAGGGACAAGGTAGGGTCCGGATCTTCTCTCCTACTTAATTTGAAGGACACGGCTACGACCACGAGGAGGAGGCAGTAAGGAGGAAGGGGGGGGGTGTGAAGGAGAGAGGTAGGAAGGGAGAGAGGGAGGGAGGGAGGAGGGAGGGAGGAAAGGAAAAGGAGGGGAAGAAAGAAGGGAGGGAGGGAGGGGAGGGAGAGAGGAAAGGAGGGGGAAAGGAAAGAGGGAGGGAGGGAGGGGGAAGGAGAGAGGGAGGAAAGGAGGAGAGGAGAGAGAGGGAAAGAAGGGAGGGAGGGAGGGCTGCCATCGATCGAAGAGAGACACTGGAGCACATTTCCGGGTATTCAGACCAGGAGGAACGCCCTCAGACCCTAGCGTTTTCGAGTACACCCCGCCACGTCGTCAGAATAATCGGGAGAGATTGTCCTATGGCTTCGCTCCTGTCCCCCTCGCCCTCATCTATCGACAATTAATCTCCCCTTATCAATTCCCTCTTTTCTTTCTAATTCCATCGAAGTGGAGATCCAGGACACGATTTAGATTCTAAACAAAGAAAAAAAAACGCGAGTGCTTGAGTGCTTGACCTCCAGCGCGGAAAGGCCAAGCAGTGAAAGTGTGACCCTGGAAGGCACGGCCCTGAAAGCGAAAGCTCATCTCGGGCACAAACCTGTCCCTGGGCAGCCTTGGACCTCTACCCTGGCAACAACACGAATCGGGAACGGACCGCGGCGGGAGAGCCCCAAGGGATTTCGAGTTGGAGAGAAGCATAGAATCGAGAGAATCCATTTTGCTTTTTCCGAGACTTGGAGGTTTTAATTCGGTTCATCTGCTTTTGGTTGAGACCCGCGGTTTCCACACTGGTTAAAGGTATATATTGATGACAACAGTAATACCAGTAATATCTATACTTGATAATATAAAACAACAACAACAATGATGATAAAAATAACAATAACAATATATCAACTGATAACAACGGTAACGATGATAGCGCCTTTGATAATAACATAAATAATACCAACACTCGTAAAAGCAGTTGTAGCAAACTCTAATAAGAGCGGCAATGACTGTGATGCTGATAACCCTGATCATAATATAAAAAATATATATACTGAAGCAATAATATGTCACCGTACCAGTATCCCAGTTTCTCTTCGTAATTATACAGCACCCACTTAGAAGGCAGTAATATATTTTGCCGACAGAAACAGAATTATTTTTCCAGGTTACCGACTCTAAACCTTACCTTCCCAAACAACCAGCTAACGAGATCATCTGAACGTAACAAACAGAGCTGTAAAAATAAGCTTTAAACTGCTAGTGAGGCCATTATCATATTGGGAAACCAGGCTACGTTCAAAAGAGATATTATTTTTCGGGAATGGACACTGAAAGGTTATATTCAGTTTCTTTAAGTATCTGGACTTACGCCGATGGCCTAGTTTATCTTGAATTTATTTTTATCTTGAATCTATTTTTAAAAGTTTTTGTGGTGAAAGAACTTTCTGTACACGATCCCATTTCAAGGGCAAAGGTGAAAGAACAAAACAAAAGAACCGCTGAGATGGAGGGAGACAGCTGTGTGCGTGTGTGCGTGTACGTCAGAGAAAATATAATCAAATGCCAATATAGAGAGAGAGAGAAGAAGAGGAGAGAGAGTGGAGAGAGAGAGAGAGAGAGAGAGAGAGAGAGAGAGAGAGGAGAGAGAGAGAGCAGAGAGAAAGAGGAGAGAAGACAGACTGAGAGAGAGAGACACAGACAGACAGACAGACTGCTGAGATTACGAAAAGAGAGAAACCGAGACCCGTGAAGAAGAGAGTCCAAAGCACAAGAGCAATGCCACAGCGGGCGTATAAGCCCACAAGCGATCGAATCCTATAATTACCTCTGCCGATGTGAGATTTCTCTTGTCCCCCCGCGCCGCCCCGTCGGCATTTCCACGCCCGCCCTTTTGCTTCTGACTGACGACTCTGGCTAATAGATGGCGTTGTCTTGTGCAGCGCCGTGGTCTGTGTGTGGGGCTACGAAAGTACTTCCTGTCAGCCTTTATTGATGATCTTATCAATAGAATTTGATTTTGCTTATGCGTGTTTGTTTTTTCTGTGTCAAAAAGGAGAAGCCAATTAAACCACCAACAGAGACGTGATTATCTAATCGCCTTCTCGCTGCCGCAGCCTCTAACAATGGCTTCAGACCTGACGACCGCTGTCCCTTGTTTCGCAACGACAAGCCGCCTTTCGTTTACTCGCAAGTCGTGACTCCGATCGCAGCGGCTCGTCCTCCGGCTCAGCTGCAGCACGCGCGACCCCGTTGCCTCTTCGGCGCGAGGGAATCGGATAAACTGTAAAGCAATTTCTGACTTGCGTCCCATTTTCCTCAGGAACAGCCGCCTTTCTTGACCCAATATCTGCCTTTGTCTGCCTGCCTCTCTCTCTCTCTCTCTCTCTCTCTCTCTCTCTCTCTCTCTCTCTCTCTCTCTCTATATATATATATATATTATATATATATATAATATATATATATATATACACACACACACACACACCCACACACACACATATATATCATGTGTGTGTATACACACACAAATACATACATATATAGAATAAAATATTGAAATATACATACACATCATGCATACATTCATATATACCACTATCTTTATTTCTATCTCTACCCTCTCCCATTCCTTTTCCCTTTCCCTCACCTTCTACTTCTCCTTCTCCATCCTCTCCTCTCTCTCTCTCTCTCTCTCTCTCTCTCTCCCCTTTCCTTCTCTCCTCTTCCCTCTCCTCCTCTCTCCTTTTTCTGTTTCCTTACCCCCGAGGAAATACCCCTGGAATAATCTTCCTTCCCGAAACCAGCCTTACGGAAACGACAGCGAGCCGGCAGGGTTGGATCGCCCTGGCCACCTGCCGCGCATACATCGATATCGATTCCTGAAGACTTCCTATGACTCTGGCAGGGAAGGGGCACACGTCAAGAGAGGAGGAGAGGAAGATGAGTAATGAGAGAAGGGGTTAGGGGGATGTCGAATTGGGTAGGGGAAGGGAGAGGGAGATGGAGAGGGGGGGGAGGGGAGTGTGAGGGAGGGAGAGGGAGTGTGAGGGAGGGAGGGAGAGAGGAGGAGGGAGGGAGGGAGGAGGGAGTGAGGGAGGGAGGGAGGGAGGAGGGAGGAGAGAGAGAGAGAGAGAGAGAGAGAGAGAGAGAGAGAGAGAAGAGAGAGGAGAGAGAGAGAGAGAGAGAGAGGAGAGAAGATTAGAAGAGAATAGATTAGAAGAGAACAGAACAGAACAGAACAGAACAGAAAAAAGAAGAGAAGAAGAAAATGAACGCACGAACAAGTAAAACAGAAACGTAAATAAACATCCCGATTTCGGCGTTTAAATTTCCTTTTCGCCGAGTCGAGCATCTTCCCTCCTCCCCCCCCCCCCCCCCCCCCTCTGCCTCTCCAGACCGGAAGTACCTAACAGGGCTACCCCCCCTCTCATGCACGCCCTCGCACGCCTCCCAGGCCTAAACGATCCTGCGGTGCGATATGCGGGCGTCATCACCATACGGGCGGTGAGCATTCGTTACCTCAAGTCGGGAGCTCACCGTGGCAAGGTTAAGCACCCGGAGAGGTTGGTTTTGGTTTGTATGTGTGGGTCGGCGCGATCGCTGTGGCGGAGGTGGCAGTGGCCGGTCCTGGTGGTGGTGGCCGGTCCTGGTGGCGGTGGTGTGGTGGTGGTGGTGGTGGTGGGGTGTGGTGGTGGGTGGTAGGTGGTGGGTGTGCTGGTAGGTAGGTAGTGGTTGGTCTAGTGGGGGTGACTGTGGTTGAAGTGGTGGTAGGTGGTAGTGGCAGTGCCTGGTTTGGTGGTGAGGTGATTGTAAGTGTAATGGGTGGTAGGCGTGATGGTGACTGGTGGTAGTGGTGGGTCTGATGGTGGTGGTGATGGTGACTGTGGTAGTGGTGGGTCTTGATGGTGGTGTGTGGTGACTGTGGTAGTGGCTGGGTCTGATGGTGGTGGTGATGGTGGTAATGAGGGTGGTGGTGTGACCTGGTGGTGGTGAAAGTAGTGGTTGGTCCTAATGGTGATGCTGCTGGCGATTGTGATCTAGCGGATGGCCCTGATGGTGGTGACTGCTATAGTGGTTGGTCCTGATGCTGGTGATAGTGGTGGTGATGATCGTAATAAAGATAGTATTGATAGCACTGGTGACGAGAAAGATGAAATGAATAATCAAATAATCAACAATTTTGGAAATAAGGAGAATACACACACACAAAAAAAAACATATCTAATACAAATCTACACCATCTGCTCTCATCACTATCACAAACCTTCTTCATATCCTAAGCTCTTTATCGACACTCACTCGTTCTCTCGCGGCACACAAGCTCTCGTCTTTCACACACCCGCATCTCTCGCTCCCTTCCCGTCTTGCAGCTTCCTCATTTCCGCTCTCTTTCCACCCTTTGTTTTTGTTTTGGGGGAAACTGAACCATTATGTCGATGGAATTCAACTTATTCAATCACAGCGAAGTCAATACCAAACGAGAGAAAATATATTAAGAAAGAGCGAGAATAAATAATCGAAACTTGATCGCACATATCTCGGAGGATGGCACGGAACACGATCCCCCCCCACCCCCTAGTCTTCCCCTACCCTCGCCCCTGTCCCCTACCCCTTCCCTTACACCCCTTCTTCACCCCCTGCCCCCCCGCCCCCCAAAGATCCCTTAACCTTTCGTCGAATCCTTTATACTCGGCGGTGTTGCGGTGACGTCACAGGCCAGGACTCTATACCTCGCATTCCCGTGTGTGTGTGTGTGTGTGTGTGTGTGTGTGTGTGTGTGTGTGTGTGTGTGTGTGTGTGTGTGTGTGTGTGTGTGTGTGTGTGTGTGTGTGTGTGTGTGTGTGTGTGTGTGTGTGTACGAGAGAGGACTATAGATTATATAAAGATAGATAGATAGATAGAGAGAGAGAGAGAGAGAGAGAGAGAGAGAGAGAGAGAGAGAGAGAGAGAGAGAGAGAGAGAGAGAGAGAGAGAGAGAGAGAGAGAGAGAGAGAGAGAGAGAGAGAGAGATGGATATAAAGAGACACGAGGGGTGCATATAGGAGAGTGGGGAGAGTGGGGGGGGGGGGGGTTGTGGAAACAGGCCAGCCTTGTCCGGGGCCGAGAGGGAACCCCCTTCCTGACCAGTTTTTATTGTTCCCAAAGAGGGGCAGCGTATCTCGGACTGGTCTATCTCGCCAGCCTTTCCGCCAAGACTTTACATCACGTTCGCAGGGCGTTCCTCCTTGATGCCCGCCGGTCATCTTGGCACCGGTCTCTGTTTGCCAAAATCTTCCTCGCCCCCCCCCTCTCCCCCTTCCCCTTCCCCCTTCCCCCCAACGCTCGCGAACGTCAAGCTCACGAAGTCCTCTCTCGCGCTGACGAACGATAGGCCTACCAAAAATCGACTCCTTTTCGCCTCATAATGAACTAGACTTGAAACATCGAATCCCGAGCGACTGGTGATGCTTCCTCGCCTCCGTCACGGCCATTAGCGACGACTATCACGCCGGCGATCTACCGAGACTCGTCAGAGACTCTCGGGAGGATCGTATCGCCCGCCGCTTTAAAGGGGACTCTTAAAACGTGCTACAACCTCTTTGTTGGACTCGGATTCTCCTGCTGAGGCTCGGCTGCGCCTCCGTCACGGCCTGCGCGGGTTCCATGGCCATACGACGGACTCCTTGCTCAGCCGCGTTTTCCTTCGCGAAGTGACTTTGTCCTCGAATTGAACTTCTGTCCCACGTGCGCCTCGCGTGGCCAACGTGGGCTTAAATGTCTCGGGACTGCCGTGAGTTATATTATGTAACGTATAGTATATATATATATATATATATATATATATATATATATATATATATATATATATATATATATATATATACGTATATAGTATATATAATATATATATATATATATATATATATATATATGTATGATATGTATGTATGTATGTATGTATGTATGTATGTATATGTATGTATGTATGTATGTATGTATGTATGTATATGTATGTATGTATGTATGTATGTATGTATGTATGTATGTATGTATGTATGTATGTATGTATGTATGTATGTATGTATGTATGTATGTATGTATGTATCGTTTCTCCCTCTCCCTTACCCTTACCCTGACTCTCCCTTCCATTCTCTCTCTCTCTCTCTCTCTCTCTCTCTCTCTCTCTCTCTCTCTCTCTCTCTCTCTCTCTCTCTACTCCTCTCTCCACTGCTCCTCTCTCTCTCTCCTCTCCACTGTCCACTCTCCTCTCTGTCTCCACTCTCCACTCTCCTCTCCACTCTCCACTCTCCACTCTCCACTCTCACACTCCACACTCCACTCTCCACACTCCACTCTCCACCACTCCACACTCCTCCTCTCATATCATCATCTCCTGCTATCGCGTACATAATTTCCTCTCCTCTCCTCCCCCTCCCCCCTCTCCCCTCCCCCCCTCCCGTGTCTGTCTCCCGGGCCATCTGGTGATGCTTCTGCGGCCTGTGGTTCGTATCAGCACTCGAACGCACTCCACACTCCTCCACTGCTCTCAATAGCCATTCGTCTCCACTCCTCGTCACTCCGTCATCCTCCTCCTCACTACTCCTCTCCTATCCCCTTACCCCCTCCCCACTCCCCCTCTCTCTTCATCCCCTCCTCCTCCCTCTCCTCCTCATCCCCCCCTCCCCACTCTCCTCACTTTCCTCTCCCATCCCTCATCCCCCATCCCACTCCTCACTCCTTCCTCCATCCCCTCCCCCCACCCCAACTCCCCCATCCCCCCCACTCCCCCTCACGCGCCTCTCATCTCCCTCTGATCACTTTCACTCTCACGTGCCCGCCGAGGTACTGCGGGCGGCGTGCATGGGTTCTGATGGTCCCCGCCGTGCTGCTTCTGTACCTGGGCCACGGTTCATTCTCTCTCTCTCTCTTTCTTTTATTCCTTTTTTTGCTTTTTGGTCTTATTCTTTGTTGTTCTTGTGTGTGTTTGCTCTCTCCTACCGCCTTTCTTTCTCTCTGTCTCTGTCTCTCTCTCTCTCTCTCTCTCTCTCTCTCTCTCTCTCTTCTCTCTCTCTCTCTCTCTCTCTCTCTCTCTCTCTCTCTCTCTCTCTCTCATTCCTTCTTTCTCTTTCTCTCTCTCTCCTTTTTCTTTCCCTCTCCCTCGCCCTCTCCTCTTCCCTTTCCCTCTTTTCCTTTTTCTTCTCATAATCCCTTTCTATTTCCTTCTCCTACACTTTCTCCTTATCTTTTTCTCTATTATCATTCGCCTCCTTCCCTTTAACGTTGACCTAAATACACACACCACATGCGCACCCAACACAGTGGAAAAAAATAAACGCATTTCAGAATTTACGGCAAGTATATCAGCTTTTAACAAAATGGTGTTTTGCGGCGGGCTTCCGCGTCTATGCTCTCCTGCTCGAATGCGGTTCCCCGAGACAGACTTTCTCCTTTTGTCTTGCAGTGTCTTGCAACGACAGCTGGCCGGTGTGTCCATGCTAAGCGGGTTGATCTGGAGTTTCTAATGACAGCCGTCTTGGGAACTCAATCAAACGTGGATTAATTGGCGGAACGATTAAAGAGCGCGGGAGCAGAACGTAATATTTAATAAGTTGTCTTCCTTTTTTATGTTTTGTTTTATTATTACTATCATTATGTTCTTATTTTTTTGTTCTCTCTCTCTCTCTTTCCAACCGGTCTCTCACTTTGTTTTATTCTATGAAAACAAATATTTTCGTCCGGAGTCTATGGACGATCTGAATCTCCCTTCGGATAACCTGAATCCAGTGATGACGCTTCGATCCCGTTTACGACGAAATTGCTTCCCCGCTTAGTGAGGGGCCGCGAAAGCGAACTAGACCTTGAACAACGGGTCCAAGAGACACCTCGCCCTCGAGAGAACTGGAGTACCAACCCCCTTTCCTCCTTCTTAACACGATTTTCTTTTGTCTCTCCTTCGCGGCGAGGAGCATCGAGAGGGCGCGAGGACCGTCATAGAAAACGGGAGGAGATGGAGGTTCCATTAGGGCGTCAATAGGCCTATATTTACTCCCCGGGGGCCCTCTGATCCGCCGCTGAGATAAGACCCATTTAACACTTAACCTGTGACCTCAGATGACCTGTGCGCCGGTGCGTGCTCCCGAAAGCTCGTAATTGTACCGTTATGCCCGACGATGACAGAGCAACATTTAGGTCTTTCGTAATTATGACAGGCAGGCCGCCATTTCGCTTCGCTCTTTCACTTTTCACTATCCACTCTTTCGTATTTCCAACATCATCATCTGGAAATAACACAAATAAAACAGGTACACGTGGCGAATACTCACACTAAAAGCTGTTGTTCTCATATTATTCTAGGCCGGCGGTCTGACAACACTGACAAACAACACTGACAACACGACACTGAAGATGCTCTGTTATTTTCACCGAACCCACGATAGTGATGGTGATGATAATGTTGATGATGATGATGATGATGATGATGATGATGATGATGATGATGATAATAATAATAATGATAATAATGGTAATGATAACAATAGTAATGACAATACTAATTTAGGCAGCCGCACTATATATACAAAAGAAAGTATAACAGAATTATTGACTAGAGTTTGTACATGTCGGGGAAGTTAATAAAATTGTGGGGACCTCACTGGTTGTGCTTTAATTGAAATTCAAAAGTTGCCTCTCTATAGTCCACAAACATCGTTGTCTCGGACCGTCTCGAATGTAAACAATACTGTGAGCTTTCTGCAAAATACAAAATGGGGGGGTTTGGAAGGTATGCTTCGTTTGTACTGCAAAATACCCCCAGGTAAGGAGTCAGGAAATACGCCCAGGGAAGATTTACCATAGTAATAATGCTGACAATAATAATAATAATAATAATAATAACAATAATAACAATGACAATAATGATAATAATAATAATAATAATAATAATAATAATAATAATTAACAATAAATAACAATGACAATAATGATGAAATAATAATAATAATAATAATAATAATAATAATAATAATAATAATAATAACAACAACAATATTGAATAACAATAAAGTGAAAGGCTATACATATTAGCGAAACGATAATAATAATGATGAAAATAATAACAATAATAATAATAAAACATATGGCGCATTTTCGTAAAATCGTTGCGGTCGAATTTTTCTTTCGAGAAGGTTCGAGAATTCTGGTCGACTTAGGAATTTATGTCCATCTTTCAGAGAACATTTTAAAGTTTTTTGATACGTAATGGTGAGTATTTGTGTGTGTGTGTGTGTGTGTGTGTGGTGGTGTTGTGTGTGTGTGTGTGTGTGTGTGTGTGTGTGTGTGTGTGTGTGTGTGTGTGTGTGTGTGTGTGTGTGTGTGTGTGTGTGTGTGTGTGTGTGTGTGGTGTGTGTGTGGCGTGTGGGCGTGTTGGCGTTGCGTGTTGCGTGTTTTGTGTGCGCTGTTTGTTCGTTCGTGTTCGTGTTCGTGTTCGTTGGTGCGTGTGCGTGTGCGTGTATTACCCCCACTGTCTGCATAATAATCTCCTTCCTCTGCCCAGCGATTGCATCACCCTCCCCCTTCCCCCTCCCTCCCCCTCCTCCCTCCCCACCGTTCCCCCTTCCCTCCCTTTTTGTCCCTTCCCTCCTCCTCCTCCTTCGTCTTTCCATCCCCCCCTTCCATTTCCCTCCTCCCTCCCCACCTTTTCCCTCTTCCCTCCCTTTTTGTCCCTTCCTTTCTCCTCCTCCTCCTTCGTTCCCTCCCCCTCCCTTCCATTTCCTCCAACTAAGAACCTGAGTGAAGGAGAAGAGGCGTTTCCTGAGCAGCTTCAGCTTCTTCAGCGCCTCCGTCCGTTGCTCGTCCGTGAGATCGGGGACGCTGCCAAGAACTACGGACGAAGGAGGCGCGGCGAGAGGCCACGGCGGCGGGCGGGCTGGGCGGACGCGGGTGATCCGTAGCGGGATCGGATGAAATCGAAAACCCGATAAAAAGTGATAATGACGTATCATTGGCCCCGCGGTCTGTGCTTGCGATTCTGGGAGAAAGCACGTACCGAGGATCGCTGTTTCCTGGACACGAACTTTTATGCGGCTCTGTGTCTGTCTGTCTGTCTGTCTGACTGTCTTTCTCCTTCTTTATCTCTCTTTTCTTTCTCTTTCTTTCTTTCTTTCTTTCTTTCTCTCTCTCTCTCTATCTCTCTGTCTCTCTATCACTCTCTCTCTCTCTACTCATCTCTCCACTCTCTCACTCTCTACCCCTCTCCTCATTCTCTCATTCTCTCACTCTTTTTCACTTGCCTCTCCCTCTTCCTTTCCCTTCTATCTTCTCTCCTCCTCCTTCCCCCCCCCCTCCTCTCTCTCTCTTCCACTCTGTCACGCAAGTCTTGTTGATATTTACATGACAAGAACTCGCCGCCTGTCATATGCCGACAACACGAAGGTCCTTTCAAAAAATAACTATAATAAAGGTGTGCACGTGATCGTCTATCTTGCATGACTTTAACAAAAATAAAGGGAGGGAGCTGTGATTGAAAGACAACAATGTCGCATGATTTTCTTTCTCTCCTCTCTCTCCTCTTTCTCTTCTCTTTCTCTCCTCGACCTCATCTCCTCCTCACGGCNTCTCTCTCTCTCTCTCCCTCTCTCTCTCTCCCTCTGCCTCCTCTCTCTTCTCTTGCCGTGTCTCTTCTCTCTCTCTCTCTCTCTCTCTCTCTCTCTCTCTCTCCTCTCTCTCTCTCTCTCTCTCTCTCTTCTCTCCTCTCCTTCTCTCCTCTTCTCTTTCTCTCTCCTCTCTCTTCATCTCCTCCTCTCTCTCTCCAACACCTCTCTCTCTCCCCCCTCCTCCCTCTCCCTCTCCCTCTCCCTCTCCCTCCTCCTTCTCCCTCTCCTACCTTCTCCCTTCCATTCTCCCTCTCCCCTCTCTTTCCCTCTTTCCCGCTTCCCTCTCCCTCCTCCCTTCTCCCTCTCCCTCCCCCCTCCCCTCCTCCTTTTCTCCTTTCTCCCCTCCCTCTCCTTTCATTCATATTATATTCTACTTCCTTCTTTCTTTCTTTTTTTTGACTCTACACGACCAAAAAGACGACAAAGCCTCAGCGGATCACCTATTACATATTGACGTGCAAATGTTGGGAGAAGCCCTTTGGTCCCCCGAGTACATGTTGTTTGCTGTTT
This sequence comes from Penaeus vannamei, assembly GCF_003789085.1. Lineage (NCBI taxonomy): Eukaryota > Metazoa > Arthropoda > Malacostraca > Decapoda > Penaeidae > Penaeus > Penaeus vannamei. Next base: position 153,069 of record NW_020871204.1, read on the forward strand.
CAGTCGGTGTATTTGTACAGCGTCTTGGCTGTGACGTGTGATGACTCTGACTTCACGTGAGCTGGGGAGGCGGAAACTAATCCGCTGTGGTTGGTTACTGTGGGTGACCAAGGTCGAGAGAGGGGAAGAGGGAGAGAGGGAGAGAGGGATGAGAGGGAGAGAGGAGGAGGGCAAGAAAGGAGAGGGAGAAAAAAGAGGAGGAGAGAAAAAAAAAAAACAAAGAGCGAGTGAGAGGGAGGAATGGAGGGGAATAGGAGTGAGTGAAAAAGGTGTAAGGAAGAGAGGAAAGAGGAAC
>NW_020871204.1:158363-168363 GCF_003789085.1 Penaeus vannamei
TGCTAGATATGCGTAGGCCTAATGATCCATCTGCAGAGGCGAGTTTCGTGATGTGTCTGTGAATAACTACGAGTGTATTTTGGTGTAACTATACATGTATATAGTACGCATGCACGTTCTCTCTCTCTCTCTCTCTCTCTCTCTCTCTCTCTCTCTCTCTCTCTCTCTCTCTCTCTCTCTCTCTCTCTCTCTCTCTCTCTCTCTCTCTCTCCTTCCCTCCTTCAAAACACACAGCCAGCGTTCCATTTCGCACTCAGGTAGGCAAGCTCGGGCAGCGGAAGCGCTCATCACGGTCCCGCGATGCTTCCGGCAGAACCGGTAGCGCTAGTCACGAAGAAGGAGAGATACGCAGCCCCTAGCGAACGCCTGCGCCAATCTCTTCGTGAAATTGTGCGTAACCGATTTTTAAAAGTCCCTCCTGCTTCGGTCTCGCGCTGGGGGGCTTCGGCTCGGCTTCGTGGCATCACGAATCGGACGCTGAACACCTTTCACCTTCTAATTCCGTTTTCTCCGCCGTCGGGTCATGTAACCCACAGTCCTCTCCGGTGAAGCCCCGTATCTGTATGGGCGAAACCGGTCCCGACCACCTGTTGCCGGGCAGACGCACGTCGGGGGACCTTGGGCAGAGGCTGGCGTAAACCGACGCTCCATCCCGACACTACGGATGCGGGGAACCCCAAGCACGCCCTATAGCTGTCCCCTCCTCGGCCTGCTCGACCCAAGGTGCCCTTCAGACTGCTAGACCGCCTGTCGTTCGTCAGAAAGGTCCGGGAGGGAAAACCCGGATGTTTGTTCAAAACTTCCTTTCAAGATGAGCCACTCTTCTTTTTTTCTCTTGTGCGTATGTAAATATCCCTTCTTCTCCTTGGCACTGTAAGTTATTCATATCCATGGCGTCTGTAAGATCTCCAAAGATATGTCTGTAAGATCTCCAAAGATACCATCATATCGAACCTAACCCGACTATTATCGTCGACAGATTTCACGCAGAAAAAAAATCGTGCCTTTCCTTCCCCATTACCGCCCTTACTGTAGCGTAAACAATTGCCATGTTTTCCCCTCCATTTCGGTCATTAAGCCTCCCCGCTCCCCTTCTCCGTGGGGTCGAGGAGGCTCCGTTGCCCAAGGTGTTTTGACAACATCTCCGCCGGCGATCTCAACGCAGAGCAGAAGTGATCACAGCGCGGCGGTGTTTTGGTGGCGTTTCCGAGTCGCCTCGCGAATCTGTTTGATTTTTCTCCCGTAATTGGCCCTTGTTTTTGTCTTTATCTGCCTTTTTGCACGGGCCAAGGGCAACATCCCCAATGTTTGCAATTCCCTTATGTACACTAATTATGATGCAAACAAAACAAAAAAAAACGCTGGCGAATCTACGAGCGGAGAATTAGCGGAGGAAAGACGCATAAATGTTCAGAGGAAGAAAAGACCAGGTTTTCCACGGCGTTCAACATGAGCCCTTTTTTCACTCATTAAGCCTTGAGATTTCCATCCCGGGAACACCGAAGCCGATTCGAGAAAGCTGGTGTTCTCTTATCGCGCTGCAACTCACCTGGCCAGTTTCTAGCACATTTTACAGTCGAAAAACTCCTCCTCACTCTTGGTCCTCTCTGGTTTTCGTTCAACTCACCTGCGAACAGAAAGAGAAAAAGCAATTAGACAGGAAATATCACATTACACTAATTAAATACACCTTTCCCACCCTTAGATGCTTAATTACCTTCCTCAAATTATGAAATTAATACATGAGAAGCCAACAAGTTTTCCGGAGTCTTCTTAATTTGACTTTACGAGTAGAAAGTCCAGCGGGCCGTGTTCCTTGAGGAGGGCCGCACGTCAGACAAAGAACACTTAAGAAACTAGGACCTTCTGAAGACATTTTTTTTTTCTCCAGGAATCAGAATGGAAGATAACGTCTTGAAGTTATCCATATTCTTATAGGACCTTCTGAAGACTTATTTTTCTCGAAGTTATCCATATTCTTATGCATAAAAGAAAAATACAGATCCACCGACTGTGCTTCCTGCTGCAGCCAACTTAACAGCTAGTTGAACACAAGGTCATAATTCCGCGTAAAACGTAAAAAACAAAAACACATATGGCTCTACGTCGTAAGATCAGCCAAATGAAAAAAAAAAAAAACTAATGAAGACAAGAATTACAAATGCGAATCGTACAGCGGGGTTCAAACATTCCCAGAATACTATCAGCCAAGAGCACCGTTACGGGACCTGCCTTACCCGAAGAAGGGGGAAGAAAAAACTAATAACCCGCGTGACACTACGGTTCTCAGCGCCACCGGAAACGTGTTATCGCTGTTGACGAAACGCGCGGAGAAAACACTTAGCTCGGGGAAGAAGGAGAAAGCGAAGGAGAGAAAGACAAGAGATGGCGATGATTGTAGGAATAGAAAAGATGGCGGGGAACATGGTTCGCGGGGGAACAATCACACACGAGTGACGGGGAGGAGGGGAGGGGGGGGGGAGGGTAATTCTGGGATGGTTTAGGGGGAGCGGAGATAAACATAGAGTGAGAAAATGATAAAAAGGAAGAAGAAAGAAGAGCGAGCAGGCGCAAGGGAAAATAAAAGGAGGTAAAAATACAGGGGCGTTTGGCCGTGTCAGACAGGTTTCGTTGCGTGTGGGAAGAGGGTCGGGGGAGGGGGGGGTCGGGGGGAGGGAGGGGGAGGGGGAGGGAGGGTGGGGCGGTACCCCGACCCTGGCACTGGAGCGAGTGAAAGTTGCACTCTCCCTGGACGTGCCCAACATCCACTCGGCTCCAGCTCCGCCTCGCTAGGACGCCACGTGCTCCTCCTCGTGTGTAGGGGACCACCATAGCAGCTATTCTTGAATCCTCTGCTAAGAAACTCTCGATTTATTGTCGTACCAGTTAAGAGGTACAATACTAGACACTTTCGTAGTTCAAAATGACAGCAGTAACTCGTATGAAATGGGACCCGTTTTGCGAAGACAATACCCTTCTAAATTACATATAATTTACAGTACAGTAAACACTTAGCATTCTTGTCCGTACCATAGCATGAAGAATATCGCTATAAGGGCCATGTTGCATAAAACATGAAGCGTGGGGTCACTGCAGCTTTAAAATAATAATAACTATATGATCATCAACTGAAAATGTAGATTCATTGTGTCTAATTTACAGGTTTAATCTGATTCGCCATTTTTATCGAGGCAAGATTTAACATTTCAAAAGACCAAGGCCACAAAGGTCATCTTCCCGTACCCACTTACTAGTCTCCATAAGTCAAATCCGCAACAAAAGGTCGTAATTACACAGAGCACTGACAAGGATTCTGACAAAGTATGTAAGATACAATTTTTCCCCAAAATTTCCAAAGCCTGGACTAACTCCATTTTCTCCCCAAGACGTAAGAGCCATGACCGGTAATGAGGAAATTCGGTCGTTTAGGTTTTATCGGCCATCACGACGCGCTCGTGGTCCGATTACTTATTTCCACGCTCGAGAGTAGATTCGGACATCGAAAAGGTGACTGAGCTGCGCGCGTCGTGAGGGAAATATTCGTTATTCGGACAGCGAAGAGGACTTTTATTCGGACTGTGAAGCTATTTTCATTCGGACAACGAGGAAAAGATTTTTATTCGGACAGCGAGGAATCGATTCTTATTTCGGACAGCGAGAAACGATTCTTATTCGGACAGCGAGGAATCGATTCTTTATTCGGACAGCGAGGAATTCGATTCTTATTCGGACAGCCCGGCCGTTGCTCACACGAGGTCTCGGCGGCGGTCAGTCGTCCGGTCGGCTTGTCTCGTCCAACTTTCACGAGTGGCTTGGCTCTCTCTGCGTCCCAACTGGCTTTTCTCTTGGCTTTGTTTAAATTGCGAGTTGAACTTGTTTTCGCTTCTTTCCCATTGGGATTATCCCTGCTTGCTGTTTGTCAGTTAGTTTCTCTCTCTCTCTCTCCCATTCTCTCCTCTGCCTCTCTCTCTCTCTCTCTCTCTCTCATCTCTCTCTCTCTCTCTCTCTCTCTCTCTCTCAATTGGGGTTCGACTAACAAAACCCAAATGCAAAAATTACAAAAATTAAAAGAGGTGCATTAGGTAATATCAGTAAACTTGATCACATCAGCCCGCACATCCAAAAATTAAAATGGTTAAAAGTCCAACCTAAATGCAGTTATGACACATGTGTATTCATCTACAAGCTCATTCATAGGAATTATCCACAATGGTTAATGCACTTGCAAACTGTAGGGACCACATCAGGTGTCGTGACACGCCAAGTAAATTCTCTTTGTGTTAAGAGATCGAGTACTGATAGAGGGGCACGACAAATGGAAATACGTGGACCCAAGCTATGGAAGATGTTACCAGATGATATAAGAGTCATAAGTCATAGCTTTTGTAATTTCAAAAGGAAATTAAAAGAACGCCTATTAAATAATCAGTTGTAAATATGAATGTATTTTTGTAAATAACCACTGTAATTAATGGAATATGTTTGATTTTTGACTTTGACTCTCTCTCTCTCTCTCTCTTTCTCTTCCTCTCCCCCTCCCCTCCCCTCCTCTCCCTCTCCCCTCTCCTCTTCTCCCCCTCCCCTCCCCCTCTTCTTCTCCCTCTCCATTCTCCTTTTCCTCTCTTCTCTCCCTCTCCCCCTCTCACCCCTAACGTCACCAGCCCATGTCTTCACCGCGGCGAGGCTCTCAGACAGTCTAGAGGTACGTGGGTGTGATACGGCACGTTCGGGAGCGCCAACCGTGAATGACAACGCGCATGTCATATGACTCGTGACTTCTGTCTCTTCGGAGCGTCTCCTCTTTCATCTCCGACCTATAAATCCGATCTCCTATATTCTCTTAGCGGATCGCGCAAGAGGGAATCGGGTCGGAATCTATAACGCGCCAAAAAATCGGCTGGGAAAAAAAAACAAAAAAAAGGGTGTTTTCCAGACCTGAATCGTCTGGAAAAAACAAAAGAAAATCGCGCTGAATCGAATCGAATCCCATAACGCGTCATAAGGACCATATCCGTCGGTGTTTGTCTAGAATCTCCTTGAAACAAGAGAAGATCGCGCCGAATCGAATCGAATCCTACAACGCGCAACAATATTATCCCTTGGTGTTTGATAAGCGACAATCAACTTTAAAATTCAAATATTCGCGCCCTCTCGTGGCCCGGGTGACACGCTCCCACGCGCATTCTGATTGCCGCGTCTTGCATGACTCCGAGAGAAAAATTCCTGGCCGCCGACGCCATTGTTGGGCAACAAGCCAAGAATCACTGTACTTGAATATCTTAAAAGGAATCTGCTCCCTGTGGTCTGGTTTGCACAACGATCAGAAGTGGCAATTTTGCGTGAGTTTTCCCGCCGGTGAATTACCAATTATGACTAATATCCTTGACGCCAAAATGACTTTTTTTCTCTCTCTCTCTCTCTTCTTTTTTTTTTTTTTTTTTAAGCGTATCCGCCCTTTCCTCGCGCTTTGTTGCGGACCTTCGAGACAGAACGACGATAAAGCGGATGAAAATAGATGTGCTTGGATATAACGCACTTAGGAGACGGAGAAGGAGAAGGAGGAACCGGCGAACGAGAAGGAGAGAAGGAGGAAGACGAGAAGAAGAAAGAGAGGTGGAGGGAGAAGCAGAAGGAGAGAAAGGAGAAGGAGAGCGACAAGGAGGGAGCGAGCGAGAGAAAAAAAATAGAGAACGAGAACGAGAATCAAAAAAGAGACAGACAGACAGACAGACAAGACAGAAACGAACAGCATTCGCAATAATGCAACCCCTTGCGTCCCAGCGTGGGTTTCCCTCTTCCGGCGATTGTTAAACTTCTCGTTTCTTTCGGGCGGCGCTGTGTCTCCGCCTCTGCTTCGAGGGGTGGGCGTGCGGGCGGGAGCGAGGGGGGGGGGGGGCGCTAACTGGGTCACCCTTTTTTTGTCTTTTCTTCCATAATTTCCAATTTTTTTTTAATCTCCATTTTCTTTTTCTCTCTCTTGATGAATGGCCGACAAAATTTGGGTTGAGGATTTGTGAGTTATGTCTTCGTAATTACAACTGTGCGGGCGTGTGGGATGAGATGAATTAGGGTGATCTGTCTTGGCGTATTCGAAGCTTCCTTTTTTAATTCGTGTTTCACTTTTGTCTTCGTTTTCTTCTGTGCTCTTATTCTTATTCTTTCTTTCACACTGCTTCTTCGTATTCAATTTTCTTCTCCTCCTGCACCTCCTCCTTATCTCCCATTTCGATTCCTTCTTCAATTTCCTTTCCTCCTTTATCTTTTGCACTTTCCCACATACACTTTCGTTCCAGGCCCCTCTCTCCTCCTTCCTTTTCTCCTCTTCTCCTTCTCCTCCTCATCCGTTTCTTCTGCTTCTTCGTCTTCCTCCTCCTTCTTCTTCTTCTCTTCCTCCTTCTTCTCCTTCGCCTCATCCGTTTCTTCTGCTTCTTCTTCATCTTTCTCTTCATTTTTCTCCTTGGTCTCTCCTCTCACCTCCCTTCTCCCCCAAAAGCGCATGAGCATAGGTCATGGTTCGACATTTCATAGCTCTGACCCTGCTTTCCCCCCCTCCTGCACCTCCCCTCCCTCCTCCTCCCTCCCCCTCCTCCTCCTCCTCCCCTTCCCTCCCCCTTCCCTTCCCCTCCCCCTAATCCCCTACCCCTCCCTCCTCCTCCTCCTCCCCCTCACCCTTTCCCTTCCCCTCCCCCCCTAATCCCCCCCCTCTTCCTCCTCCTCCCTCCCCTCTCCCACCCCTCCCCCCTCCCCCACCAAGTCTAAAACGCCCGCCTCTCTCTCCATACTTGGCTCCCCGCCCTAACCTCTCCCATGGTTCACCTTTGTTTAATTGGGCCTCTCGCGTCATGGGAGTCATGCGTTCGGTGCCATGGGAGTCACGGCTGAAACAAAGGAAATGGCACGGACGTCGCTCCTTGTTTGGAAAAAAGCGAGCGTTGAAATGGCATCTCTCCGACGTTCATTACTGGGAGATAAGATGGATGATTCTCTTAATTATTATTATTTTCATTTTAATCATTATTATTTTCATTGTCGTTGGTGGGATGAGCGTGGGACATATGCTAACGCTGCGACGTGTGCGCAAGGATGAAATAGAAAATAGCTGTGTCACACACATACAACACAAACAAACAAACACAACAAACACACACACACTCACACACACACACACACAACACACACACACAGACTACAACACACAGACAAACACCATCCTTTATAGACACACATAAACACACACCACACACCACACACAAACACACAAACAAACACACACACACACACACCCTTTACAAAAACACACACGCACACACATCTCGAAATCAGAGACAACGGGACCGTCCTCCTAATGGGCCCGCCGTCTTTTCCCCCCGAAACCTGTTCCTGGAGGAGGTTGTTGGCTCCCCGAACAGGTCCGTCCACGGGAACGGCCGCTGGACTTTAAACCGGAGAGAAACGGAACCTCGGGATGGCTGCAAGAAGGCTTACAGCTATGAATACTAACTGATTTGAGCTGCACATTCATAGAGAAAGTCAGCTAAAGTCAGCCAGAGTGAAGCAAAATGTGGTAGTAATGATGATAGTAGTAAGTACAGGCACTCTGACAGCGCATACCTCCGCCAAGGCAGTAAGGTCACTGATGCAATGAAAGTATTCACACTTGAAGAATCACATTAAAATCACTTCTTTCTCAAGTACACTGCTGACGTCCGTGTTTCTCTATCTCGCAAAACTGACGAATCCTTTTAAAAAAATCCTAGATCCGACCGAAAAAAAAATAATGGCTCTAAATCGGGGTAAAACACATTTTTGTAAAAAATAATCATTAAAACAGTTCACAACTTTTTGAGTTATCCTGCTAACGAACCAACAACTAACCAACGCTACCAAAAACATCCTTAGCGGATAATGATGATTATTGCTGATAATAAGAATAATAATAACAATTATTAATAATGATATCAAAAATTATCATAACTAATCCTATTAATGATAACAGCAAAATAACAATAGTAATAATCTTTATCATAATAATGATAATGATATTAGTAATGATCATTCAAATAATAATGAAAAAACAAAGAAAAAGGCGAAGAGGAAAAGGAAGATGAAGAAGACGAAGAAGAGACGAATGAAAAAGAAAATAAGAAGCAGAGAAGGAGGAAAAACACACACACACACACACACACACACACACATGGGAAAATCCATCAAAGGCAAACACACGCCATTACACAACCGCGCACCAAAGACAAGAAAATGATTTCGTCACAGCCACAACACCCCCAAAAGGTACAAAGGAAAAGGACCCTAAAAGGAGAGAAGCACCAAGGGCGAGAATCATCCACAGTCCATTACAAAAATGACCCTTCGATCCTAATGACACAGGTCACGTTCGGGGTGTTCATGCCCTTATTTGTGCTTGCCACCTGTTTGATATTTTCTTGCTCATCGGAATCAATTTAAGATGTGGAAATCGGACGCAAAAGTCAGAAAAAATACTCTAGCTAATTGTCCGTATCTATTTACTTATCTATACATGTATGTAGTGTATATATTTGTGTTAATGTATTTGCCTGCATAACCAATCTTATATTTAGGGATCACTCTGTCATGGTATGCATTTTATATGCATTTATATACATTTATTCATGGCTATCTATCGTCATATGTGAGCATATATGTACACATACACATACACACACATTCATATATCTTGTCTATCTCTCTTTCTATATAAGACACAAAACACCACACAGACACAGCACATGACACGCACACCCATGCGCCCACACACATAGAGAGAGAGAGAGAGAGAGAGAGAGAGAGAGAGAGAGAGAGAGAGAGAGAAGAGAGAGAGAGAGAGGAGAGAGAGAGAGAGAGAGAGAGAGAGAGAGAGAGAGAGGAGAGAAGAGAGAGAGAGAGAGAGAGAGAGAGAGAGAGAGAGAGAGAGAGAGAGAGAGAGAGAGAGAGAGAGAGAGAGAGAGAGAGAGAGAGAGAGAGAGAGAGAAAGAAAGAGAAGAAAGAAAGAGAAAGAAAGAAGAAAGAAAGAAAGAAAAGAAAGAAAGAGACGGACAGAAAAGAACAGAGATAATCTACTCTCGACTGTCCATGTATATCTGACAAATAAACCTCCACCTTTCCACTTAATAATCTTAAAATGCTCCACATCGCGCATCTGCATACAAGAACACAGATCCCGTCCGCGATAACCAAGATAAAATACCGGACTGAAAGTGAAAAAAAAAATTACGCAACACACCGCACAGCATGTCAGACAACAAAGGCCGTTAAGGTGAAAGTGCAAAGACAGATTACTTAGGAGAAACTTAGGAGAGGACTTGATCGACCATATACCAAGGAGGAGGCGGGGGGGGGGGGGGTGAGAGATCGACCATTCACTTGGGAATCGTCTCGGGGAACGAAAGTGAAGCTGGTCTGCAGTGGCTGCGGCGAATCAGCTGATCTCGCACTGCTCCGGGATGAATAAATGATAGATAGATAGATAGATAGATAGATAGATAGATAGATAGACAGATAGATAAATAGATAGATAGATAGAAAGATAGAAAGATTAGATAGATAGGTAGAGAAATAGAAAGATATAACTATATATGCAGATAGCTAGACAGATATACTATACATAGATATATGTAAATGTGTAGATAGATAGATAGATATAGCTATACTGATAGATAGATAATTAAAAAGATTGACAAATAAATCAATAGATAGACAGACAAATAGACAAACAGATAGAACAAATAGATACTTAGTAATCAGATAGATAGACATATATATCAATATCTATATAGGCAAATGCATAAACATTTAAACAGCCATATAAATACACGAATACATATATGGCCAAACACACAAAGAGACAGACAGACAGACAGATACACAGTCAGATACACAAGTACACCTCCATCCCCTCTGCATGACTCCCGATCGCCGTAGCTTCTTGTCATGCGTCATGCCCGCGCTGTCAAGAGTCAGGCGT
>NW_020871204.1:175863-183363 GCF_003789085.1 Penaeus vannamei
AGAGAGAAGGGAGGGAGGGAGGGAGAGAATGAGAGAATGAAGAGAAGAGAATGAGAGAGAGAGAGAGAGAGAGAGAGAGAGAGAGAGAGAGAGAGAGAGAGAGAGAGAGAGAGAGAGAAGAGAGAGAGAGAGAGAGAGAGAGAAGAGAGAGGAGGAGAGAGAATGAGAGAGAGAAGAGAGAGAGAGAGAGAGAGAGAGAGAGAGAAGAGGAGGGGTGATAGAAAGAAGAACAAATAAAGAAAAGGAAAAGCTATTGGCAACAAATTGATTTTAAAAAATCGAAAGCAAATGGAAAGTGTGGAACGGAAGTGAATACTATAACATGCAATAAAGTACCAAATTACATAGTAGGCGTTTTACGACTAAATCATTCTTTCTCCCTGTCTCTCTCTTTCTCTCTCTTCTTTTTCTCTCTTTTCTCTTTTTCTTTCTTTTCTTTTCTCACTTTCTCTCTTTTTTTCTCTTCTCTTTTTCTTTCTCTCCCTTCCTCTTTCTCTCTCTCTCTTTCTTCTTTTTTCTTTTCTCTCTCCTCTCGTCTCTCTCCTCCTTCCTCTCTCCTCTCTCTCTCTCTCTCTCTCTCTCTCTTCTCACTCCCTCTCCTCCTCCCTCTTACATACAGACAGAGAGACAGATAGATGGACAGACAAACAGACAAATAAACAGCTAAACAGAAAAAAACAGAGATAGACAGACAGACAGATAAAGGCAGAGATACAGGTATACAAACGTAAACATGCTGGACAAGTGTATATGACAGCCAGTGACAACATCAGTGTGGCATTCCCCGCCGAGACTAAACGTGCCAGGGCTTCTTTCACACACGTTATCAGAGACTTACTTAACACTGATCTTACTCTTTCAATCAAAAAAAAAAAAAAAGATAAAAATAAAAAAAAGGAGAAAAAAGAAAAAGAAGAAGAAAAAGGAGAAAAAAAAAAGATAAAAAGAAAAAAAGGAGAAAAAAGAAAAGAAAGAAGAAGAAAAAAAAAAAAAAAAAAGAAAAAAGATAAAAGGAAAAAATGGAGAAAAAAAGAACAAGAAGAAGAAGAAAAAAGGAGAAAAAAGAAAAAGAAGAAGAAGAAAAAAGGAGAAAAAAGAAAAAGAAGAAAGAAGAAAAAGGAAGAAAAAAGAAAAAGAAGAAAAGAAAAAAAGAAAAGAAGAAAGAAAAAGGAGAAAAAAGAAAAAAAGAAAGAAGAAAAGGAGAAAAAAAGAAAAAGAAAAAAAGAAAAGGAAAAAAAGAAAAAGAAGAAAAAAGGAGAAAAAAGAAAAAGAAGAAGAAAAGGAAAAAAAAGAAAAAAAAAAAAAGAAAAAAAGGAGAAAAAAGAAGACAAAGAAAAAAGAAGAAGAAAAAAAAAGAAGAAGAAAAAAGAGAAAAAAGAAAAAAGAAGAAGAAAAAAAGGAGAAAAAAGAAAAAGAAAAAGAAAAAAAAAGAGCGTTGCCGAGCCGTGTGGATGGCGAATAAAGTTACGTTTTATTTGCACGAATAAATGCCGTTTCTATGCCTCGTGGTGACAACTTAATCACTTTGTACTTGAAAACCATGAATGTTTTTCTGTTTCTCTGGAAATATTTAGGGAAGCTAACTTTAGTTTGCTTTAATCAGTGGCTCTTTGAACCTGAAAAAAGGACCTGTTTGGCAAACCAACTTTAACATTTGTGTCAATCGTGCGTAGTGGGAGAAATATGCTTTTATCTCTCTCTCTATATATATATATATATATATATATATATATATATATAATATATATATATATAATATGTGTGTGTGTATGTGTGTATATATATACACAACCTTCCCCCTACACACATATATTTACATATATGTATATCTTTCATGGTAAAAATTAGGCTTAATTAGGCTTACCATATTTTACTTTAGCAGTTAAGTAAAATTCCGACTGGTATCTTATTGTTCTTACAACTTATGCGCCAATATCCATTATCTTTAAATAAATATATATATCAACATTGCATTCCCTTCCACTCCTGTTACTGAGTAGCAGGAAAAGCTGTGCGCCAATTTGCTTCAAAGAATTTCGCGCGAGGAGAGAAAGGCTCATTTCTCCGCCGTGATGCCTCCTCACACAGCGTCCTTCCGCGTGACGTGACCATTGTCCAAACACGGCGTTTGGTAATAGGAGGAAACTAAAAAAAAGACTCGTTTCGCAACGCTGCCTCGTAGCACACGGCCTATCTGCGCTGTCGCTCCGTGTTATGCCATTCTTTCCTATTACTTCACGCCAAATATGCGTCTTTCTGGCCTACGGGAGAGACAAGACAGATCCGAGGCTCTCTTACGTGCGAGACGACGGGGAGGTCGAGACACTTACCGTTCCCCTGTCCATGTCGTAGCGTTCAGAGCCCACAGCTGCCATCCTCGACGTCCTCGGTGGCACTATCGCCTTGTCTCGCGGGTATCCTTGGTACTTAAGGCTCTCCTCTTGCGTAACTGCTATCTCTTTCCAATCTCGCTTATCACGATTATTATCACACTTGTGTCTTCCCAGGACGCTATCTGGGCATTGCTGCTGCGCCTCCTCGCCAAAAAAAGAGCAGCGCCTTCCTCTGCAGGAACGCCAAAGGGGGATCTCTCGACGAACGAGACTCGGGAGGAACGTGTGAAAGTAGCGCGGCGAAGAGCGTAGCAGTCGGTCCGCACTCGCTGGTGGCTCCGACGAGACTGCCAGGTGAAGGCCACGAGCAGCCACCTTCACTCTCTTAAGACGGTGCAGGGGCGCCACACCCCGGGGCAGGAGGGACTTTTTCTCCTTCGAGGACGATGCCCATCACCCTCCCGTTGGCAACTCCATCTCCATTATGAGACATAGGAAAATAATATCTGACAACCTCCACACAAAATAGATAAATAAATAAATCAATAAAAAATAATAATAAAAATCGAAAACCGATCGGAGTGCCATTTGTCGTAGAACTGTGACAAGGTGACCCCCAATTAGAGCCAAATTGTATGACAACGAATGATACACACGCATTACCATTAGCAACACGAAAAAACAACACAAGGTGATCACCCCTTTAATGAGCCCACACAACGCCGCCATTAGCGCCACCAAGAGGCACAACACCAAAAGGCACAACACCAGATGGCACAACACCAAAAGGCACAATACCAGAAGGCACAACACCAAAAGGCACAACACCAGAAAGCAAAAGCAGACAAAAGCAAGGAACTTCGTCAGACGAGGCGATACAGCCGCTTCCAGCCCATTACATATCGAGTATTAACCATCGATATTCCCCCCCCCCCCCCCACCCCCTCTACCCCCCTCCCTTCAATTCCAGCCCTCCAGAGAGTTCCGTTCCCTTCCATCCCTTCTCCCCTCTGCTCCCCTTACCCCCCCCCCCCCCCCCCACTTCACTCCCCTCTCTTTCCTCCTATCTCGATGGCCACGTGTTGGAGAGCCTCGACCGAGCGATCTCGACAGACGCAGCTGAAAAAATTATCCCAACAGCAAGCAAATCCAAAAAAAAAAATAATAATAATAAATAATAATAATAATAATAATGATCATATACAAAAAGAATTCATACGCTGAGTGCTGGGTGTACATAGCCCCTTAGTAAGCAAGATATAAATCATTTCTTTTATCCTTCTACACGAGTCGTATGGTATCGTAGATGAATAACCTCACGACACCGCACGGGCAAAGTACACCAGCTGTACGTAGATCCACGACTCGAGAGAAGTGCTAAGCGATGGCCAGCTCATAGTGTAGCCTCTCGTGTATCCACTCTTGCCTAACACATCCGACCAGTTCTTTGGGTGACGTGGCTGAACAATAGGAAAAGGGTAACACTTTGTACTCCGATTGCCTCTGATCAACACACTTTAAAATGGTTACTGTGGATTAGTATCAATGACTTACTAAGCTTCGGTAGTGGGTAGGAGTGAATGAAACCACAAACACACACACGCACAAGCACACAATCACTCATTCAAGCAAAACAAACAAATAAAAAAACATTTAAAAAAACACCTACACCCAACACACACACAATCTCACACACTCACCACACCACAATCTCACGACACTCAAACACACAGACAAATAAATCCCACCTCTAAATATAGCAAAGCTACTATCCTGAACAAGGCAACACCTAACCGCAGAGAAAATTAACTCCCCCCCCTCCTCCACCCCTGCCACGCACGCAGCACATGGGGGGGAGGGGGAGCAAAAAGAGCTAAATATAAACCTACGGAAGTAACACGCCGTCTTCGAACCTCCGAGGTCTTACCTGGAGGCCATTTGTGGTTGGCGGAGGAAATGGCTGATAAAAAAAAAAAAAAAAAAAAAAAAAAAAAAAAAAACAACCACGCTCCTGTCGATGCTGCTTAAGCAAGTGTAAGGAAGGGCAAGGGAACTCTCGGACGAAGGGAATGGCCAGGGGAAGGAGCGAAAGTGGGGATTCCTGTAGGGGGATTTCCCTGGCATGGGAGGACGTTCCTTGCATTTCAAGTCGGGGTGCGATGGCAGGGGAGGGACGGGGAGAAGTCCGGAGAAAAACCTGGGAGTTTACTGCTATGGAATAAAGCCTGAGGGATGTGCTACAGGTACACACACACACACACGCACACGCACACAAAAACAACACACATCTCCTCCCCCTCCAACACACACGCACACAAAAAAACACACATCTCTTCTCCCCCCACACACACACCGCACACACACACACACACAACAAACAAACAAACAACACATTCATCTCCTCCCCCCCACACACAGACACAAACAAACAAACAACACACATTCATCTCCTCTCCCCCCCCCCCCCACACACACACACCACACACACAAAACAAGCGCACTTCCCTACACAGCACTTGATATACATGCGGAAATCCCTACATCAATAACACTTGTTGCATACTTTCATGCACATACGAACAAGGACATGATCAATATTCATACTGGGGAGTCCTTGGTCATCTGCATATATAGAATCTCTTCGCTTGGTCATGGAAATGAGAAACTTAGGTGCTTTTATCTGCTATCTTTATCTTTGTATTTGTTGATCTCTTTTTTTTGTTTTTTTTTTTTGTTGTTGTTAATTGAGGCACAAGATGTGTGAATTATCGTTCTCGTTTTTTTATGTCTTTTCTTTTTTTCTTTTTTGTCTGTATGTCTGTCTGTCTCTCTGTTTGCTTGTGTGCTTTCATTCATCCGTTTGATGATTTCTTTACTTCTCATCCCAATCACTCTCTCTCTTTCTCTCTTTGTCTCTTACCATCTTCCTCTCTCTTTCTCTCTCTCACCCTATCTCTATTTCTTACCCTCTCCCTCTCTCTTTCTCAATTCCTCCCTCTCCCTCTTTCTCTCTACCCCCTCCCTTCTCCCCCTTCCTTTCACTCTCTACGTATCCCTCTCATTTCCGTCCATCCGAGATATGCCTTTCACAGCAATAACTTTGATCTCCCTCCTCCCCCCCTCTCTCTATCTATCTATCTATCTCACTCTCTCTCTCTATCTCTCTCTCTCTCCTTTTCAGTTCTTTTTTTCAGTTATATACTTTATCAATTCCTTTCTGCCTCCCCCCCTCTCTCTCTCTCTCTCTCTCTCTCTATCTATCTATCTATCTCCCTCTCTCTCTCTCTCTCTCCTCTCTCTCTCTCTCTCTCTCTCTCTCTCTCTCTCTCTCTCTCTCTCTCTCTCTCTCTCTCTCTCTCTCTTCTCTCTCTCCTCTCTCTCCCTCTTCCCTCTCCCAGAAAATATGGCGTATTCCTCATATTGACCTGTTTCCTCTTTACGATGGGAATTTTCGTGCCTCGTAAATAAATAATTTATTCCCCACACACCGCAGTCTGTCTGTTTACGACGCCCTCTTCCACAACCCCCCCCCCAAAAAAAAAAAAAAAAAAAAAACTCATACCTTTTTTATTTATTTGTACATTTCAAAACAAAGTAAAACTACATACCACATCGCCATACCGTGCGTTCACTTCGAGATCGCGTCAGCAATTTCCCCATTCCCCCCATTCCCCCCCCCCCCCCCTTTCCGCTGTGTCACCTCGCCACACACTCCAAACCGCCGGAGAAGCGTAACTTCCAACTTTCCTTCTGAAACCCATTACTCAAAAGCCCGAATTCCTTTACCAGAACATCCACGCCCACGCCCACACTATCACCCAAACACACTTCTCTACTCAATTCAGAAGGTGGTTTTGGTCACGCTACGATTTTTTTTTTCCATGACGTCAAAGTGGTATGTTAAGGTAACAGGTGTTCGGAGTAGCATTGCCATCTGCAGGACCTAATGATTTTCTATTTGTTTACGGTGAATGGCTTCCAATCATCATCTAGAGCGATCTTCGTTTTCTTTTTTCCTTATCAAGGGATATTTGACAGCTTGGTGATGTATCGTGACAGGCATGTGACATGTTGCCGATGACAGATATTTCATATATAATGATGTTACTGGACAAAAAATATATATCCAACCATTATCAAGTCCTCAAGCGAATCTCCAGGGAAAGAAAAGAAAAGATAAAATAAAAAAAAAACAAGCATTTCTCATTCATGCTGTATTTACGCCATTGAACCGTACACAAACATACGCCAGAGACACACACATAATATTCCAGAAGAAGAAACAGCCGCTGCCCATAATATATGTATCTATGTACACACACACACATATAATATATGTACCTACACACACACACACACACACACACACACACACACACACACACACCACACACACACACACACACATATATATATATATATATATATATATATATATATATATATATATATAGAGAGAGAGAGAAGAGAGAGAGATAAATAGATAGATAGATAGATATAGATACCACACGCACCGCATTCCTTCTACGAGGTCCACATATAAAAATGAGAAAAAAAAAAAAAAAAAAAAAATCCAGCCACATATTACAACGTCTCGAAAAGCTTCCTTGACCTTAGACTGGTACAATGGGCGTCTCTCGATGGAACAATGGAACAGACGCAAGATATGTGCGCCACAGATGCTCTTTGACGTGACTGAAGTGCCACATAGTTCTTCCCAGCTGACAGAATTGTGCCAGTGATGTTGCGTTTGGTACCATGAAAACTAAACTATTTTGTACCTGAAGTTAGAGGTCTTGCTTATTCCAGATCATTTCCAGAGACCACAAATAGTGAAATATAATACGCTATCATTCGAGAAATGATACCGACGAAAAATGACGATTATCCCAAAGAAAAAAGAAAAATAATCGTTAAAAAAAAAAAATCATACCAAAGGGATTAATTTATTATTTATCTATCTCTATCTTTTTTATCTTATTATTATATATTATTTTTTTTTGTAATGACTCATTTCTCCAAATTCGAAACGGGAGTCGCCATGTCCATCCGACCGCGAGTAACATCGACAGTTTAATCGCAAAACATTCTTTTCATGTCGGGATCCCATGAATACGAAATTTTAAAGAGAAAAAGAAATCGCTTACAACAACCGACCATCACCTGA
>NW_020871204.1:190863-193363 GCF_003789085.1 Penaeus vannamei
AATAGCGTTGCAGTTATTTCAATGATTTAAATGAAGCGCAGACGCTGTTGTGATTGATAAACGAGTTGCAGACATCTTAATCCGAAGTCTAAGCTCCACCATCGCATTCGCACGGGGTGGCGGAAATGGCGGCAGCTCCGATACTGACCACGAACGCCTCGGCTTTGTCGGTCATGTAGTCCAAGATCTGGTCGAGGGTGGAGGGCGGGTCGGGCAGCCCGGGCACCGTCCCCGACCACTTCTCCTCCAGGGACGTCGAGCCCCACGGCAGGCCCCCGAGGACCATGCTGCGCCTCCTTCAGGTCAGGCGGGGAGGCGAGGGTTTCGGACGACGGACGATGCCGGCGCTCAGAATCTGTCTTCCTTTTATTCTCTCAAAATCAATTTTTCCATTGAGTGAATTTCCTCACTTCATTATTTACACTCTCATATCATGTGCATTCACGATCATCAAATTGTAATGCCCACTTTATCACCTTTTTTTCAATGCCATACACGATGTTCTTTATTTCAGACTTTCCTTATTCGAAATGTCTCAGATTAATTCAATACACATATATCAGATCCACAAATTATCACCAGATAACACCGTCTTCCGTCCACAAAATGTTTTACGTATTTATCAAATCATAAAAGTCCAATGAAACCGTCCATTTCACAAACGAATCCTCATCCGAAAAACCAACGCATTAATAAATAAGCGAATAAATAAATAAATAAAGCCACAGACAAGTCTTCGAAGATAATCACATCGAAGAATATATCAATAATAAAAAAGTCAGAGTCACGAGTCCCTAAACAATAAACAAGTCCTCGATTCTTCTGGTCCTCCTCAGGATCTTTTTTTTTCCCGGTAGCTACGAGGGTCTTCTTCTTCGGAGGAGGTCTTGCGGCGCCATGTCTCTGCTTCGAATCCCTAAGTGTAACTCAGGGCTCTTCCGTCCGCCAGCCCAGAGAAAGCGGTTATGGCGTAGCAGATGGCACCCGCGAGAGAGAGAGAGAGAGAGAGAGAGAGAAATATGCTAACGCTTTTCTTGCTCTTCTTCGTTTTCTTTTAAAGTCTCGGCTCTCTCTCTCTCCCCTTGCCGTTTTCTTTCTTTCGCTTGTTGTTTCTCTTTTTTTTTTTCATTTCTCCGCTGTTTCTATCTCTTTTTTTAATGGAATGGGATTGCAATATTTTGATGGTAAGATTGAGGAATCGCATTACATGAAACTGAAAACTCACTTCAAACTACCATCGCTTTACATATATCGCAGAGTTTGTAATTAGTCTTCAACATCCATCATTACCATCTTTCTCAATCTTCCTGTAAAAAATGACTTTATCTCTCCGCGACACTGCTCCAGGAAATCACCCTTAGACCATTCTTCACTATAAAAAATAAAAAAGGGTCCAAACATCTATCACGATGAGATATGAAGCCTTCCGCAGCGCATTTTGGCAAACCGAAGCTGGTCTCAAATATCCTCTCAAAACGCTGGTAGCTAATCCATTTGCAAAAAGGAATCAATCACACCCATTGCGAAAACAGAGACCTGATTATTACAACCAGCGCGAAATTATCTATTGCAGTCTGCTACAGCCAGCGCGAAATTATCTATTACAATCTATTACAGCCAGCGCGAAATTATCTATTACCATCTATTACAACTTGCGCGAAATTATCTATTACCATCTATTACAACTTGAGCGAAATTATCGCGAAATTATCTATTACAATCTACTACAGCCAGCGCGAAATTATCTATTACCATCTATTACAACCAGCGCAAAATTATCTATTACCATCTATTACAACCAGCGCGAAGACAGACAAACGCCAAGCGCACGAGGGTCTACAAGCACGTTGGCGCGAAAGTCGAACGGAAATCATAATTGGCCTACAAATCAAGAGGGCGAAATGGCCGTCATTTGGTCCGAATAATCTTGCTCTGGTAGGATGCTCCGATGCTCCCTCTCTCTCTTCGCCTCTCCCTCCTTTCTCCCTTTCTCCCTGGCGCGTAAGTCAAGTGCCAGGAGCGCAATTCAAAAGCGGTAAGGTGTGTGTGTGATATCTCGGGGCCGCGGAAAGGGAACCCAAAGGCGGTGTCAGGAACAGATTCCTCGCTCTGCGCCGAAGCCACTGCAGTGAAAGCCAAAGCAAAAAACCTTATCAGTGACAGCCACTCATCAGCCATTGCAGTGCCAGTCATTCATTAGCTATAGCATTGACTGACTCTTACTAGGCATGGCAGTGGCTATAAGGCATATTTTTTCCTGGCATTGACAGACCCTTACTAGGCATGGCAGTGACAACCACTTATCAGCCATAGAAATGACAGCAGCTATAGCATTGACAGACCCTTACTAGGCATGGCAGTGACAACCACTTATCAGCCATTGCCACTGCATCAACTAGCATCAGTGACAGCCATATGACAGCCACTCATCTGTCATAACAATACCAGCTATTCATCAGCCATAGCAGTAACAGATATTTACTAGCCACAGCAGTGACAG
>NW_020871204.1:203363-208028 GCF_003789085.1 Penaeus vannamei
GAAATTTAAATGACGGGCAACGCTTGCAGATATCAACTGAGAGATTGCAAAGTATCTTCTTTATACACACTAAATCAGTACAAGTAAAAGACTAAATCAGTTTTTTTTTTACTGAACAGAAATGCCTTATAATGTCTTATCTTGAAGTAAAGAATCATGGTATCTTTTTTCTTTCTTTCTTTTTTCTTTTTCTTTTCTTTTTTTTTTTTTTACTTCGTCTTCTCGTGCTTCTTGGAGAATATTGACTTCTGATGTTTCCGGGTCATGGAAATGGGACAATTAATACGACTTATTGCAAGGTGTCAGTGCCTCAGATTTCAGCGTGACGGCGCACATCGCGTCACACAACTTAGCGTGATGCAGTTGGTCACTCTTGACGGCAAATCCCAACAATAATCGGCACAAGTAACTTCCACGGCGATTTGCTGAACGGCGCTGTGACGTCGCGCCCTCACAATCATTTTTTTCTAAGGCAGCGATTGGGGCCACAAGCGGTGAGTTATGACTTGGCGCCGATTCTATCTTTAAACCGAATTTCCCTTTGCGTCTGGGCTCCGTGCCTGCGGGCGAACGAGCGGACGTGCCGGTTTGTCCGCAAGGAATGAGACGCGGTTCTGGTACTTCGCTGTTTCAAGGACTTCTCAGCCGTCTGTGTTGTTATTTATACACATTCATGGAAGTCCACGCTGTTTTGTTGCATTAAGCGGAACGCAAATGTCCTCTGTTAAATCGGGGTTAGCCTCAACGTACAAGCTCATTACGAGTAAACAATCGTGACGGCAAACCACACTCGCAGACAACTTACGCATCTGACCGGACATTCCCTTCAACCCCTCCGTCAATATGCCGAGAAAACAAACATGAATAGCCGTACGTCACACCGAAGCTCAGTACTAAATAGCCATCATTTTTTTCACACTGCAGACAAGTCAATGTCTCTCTCTCTCTCTCTCTCTCTCTCTCTCTTCTCTCTCTCTCTCTCTCTCTCTCTCTCTCTCCTCTCTCTCTCTCTCTCTCTCTCTCTCCTCTCTCTCTCTCTCTCTCTCTCTCTTCAAATCTAAAATCTTCTTCTTTAAACAGTCCATAGATACAAAACATTTCCTTTCGGAACAGTTCGAATGCTTGTCTCCTCAATCGTATAAATAATTCTGTAACTGATTCATGAGTACAAAGAAACTAAAAAACTTAAAAAAAATCCCCGCCAAATACTGTTTAGGTAAAATTAGCTATTCTAAATTAAGCTCCACCAACATAATTACTTACTGAAACATTCTACCTTCCACTAATTTTCTTTGCCCCGTAAAAATCAAGAATATTGTATGTATCTTCCATGGTTGTAATATAAATTCCTCTTGGTCATATACTTCTGTTGTTGCTTTTTCTCTGCTTGTCATACTCCTTCTCCTCCTTCTCTATAATCATCTTCATCTAGTCTTTTTCTCACTCGATAGCAAGAACTAAATATAATTACTGATTTACTGTAATAATCGTATATATACAATCTTCTACCAAATCGAGATATGCTTCTGTTTAAGGATCATGATTTATTAATCTAAATTCATTCTGTTCAATATACAGAAATAAATGTTTTAATCTTTATTATTACTAAATTTTGTACATCGTGATTACCACATGATGCACTGGGCCACTGTAAAACTAAAATGTTAAATTATCATAGATACCCCTTACCTTTTACGTTTTCCTAAAGCCATCGCAGAAAACGTATCCAGTTTAAGGGAAACTACACAAGATTTTTATTAATTCCTTTCTTGATAATCTCATGGGAGAATCTCTCTCCCTTCTTTTCACTTTTTTTCAGTTATACACTTTATCAATCGTTTCTACTCTCTCTCTCTCTCTCTCTCTCTCTCTCTCTCTTTCTCATTTCTTTCTTTTTCAGTTATACACTTTATTTATTCCTTTGCCTCTTCTGTCTCTGTCTGTCTGTCTGTCTGTCTGTCTGTCTGTCTGTCTCTCTCTCTCTCTCTCTCTCTCTCTTCTCTCTCTCTCTCTCTCACTCTCACTCACTCACTCACTCACTCACTCACTCACTCACTCACTCTCACTCACTCTCACTCTCTCACTATCTCTCTCTCTCTCACTAACTCTCTCTCTCTCTCATTCACTCACTCTTCTCTCTCTCTTCTCTGTATACATATACATACACACGCACGCACACACGCACACATACACAGACACACACACACATACACACACACAACACACACACACACACACACACACACACACACACACATATATATATATATATATATATATATATAATATTATAATATATATATACACAATCTCTCTCTCATTTACCTCTCTATATATTCAATCATATCATAATTCAAAACACGTTATTACATCCGAACTCATAAACAGAGCAACAGCGAGCGTGTAATTGTTTGACGCGGATTTCGGGGAACCTGAGAGGGTGGTGAACGACACTACTTCTTTTGCCTCTTTAACTTGAAAGTTTTCATGAAGAACGTTTGGTAATTAGTAAAAACGAAAGGGGAATTGGAAGAAATATGTCTGAGCGAATGATTCGATACGAGGTATATACAGGAAGAGGAGTTGCGCCACACTGATAAACTGCTTTATTTGGTAAACTTGAATTTTATTTCATATTACGCAAAATCAAGAATATGTAATACAAAGATAAAAGGAAGTTCTGGCGCAATGAAATTTGGAAATTACGAAAATGTTCAATTCTTATTGCGATTGTGTCCCCGTTCCTTTTTTTCTGTACAAGTTACTGCATTTGTTTTTGTGATCAATATGTAACAAACTATGAAACAAAAATGAAGCAAAATTGAGAAGAGTGGAGTTTAATAAATAATCAATTATATTTCATACAATAAACAATGTACGTGCCATTGAGCAGTAACAAAGTCGGATACAAAAAAAAACAATCCCTTCACAAATAAACAAGAAAAAGGTAAGGGTGGAAAAAACATGATTGTCGAAGATGGCGAGGCAAAAATGTCAGAAAGAAAATAAGCAAAAATATATCTTTTATTTTGTAAGAGTAATTCATCACAATAACCCAACTGTACTGAAAGCGAGTTTGAATTGGAAAAGCAGGAATTAGTAATTGTGACCTACAACATTAAAGAAAACGGGAGGCGCCTCTTCCCAATGCATAGAAAATGGGAAACGTACGATTTTTAGAGAGAACGGGAAGTACCTTACGAAACCGGTAGAAAATAATGAAATCCTCGTTACCTCACTTGCAAAATTATAAAATATATAACGCTTGCCTGACTTTTTAAAAATGAGTACAGAAGAATCATGAACT
The DNA here is from genome assembly GCF_003789085.1 of Penaeus vannamei. Classification (NCBI taxonomy): domain Eukaryota; kingdom Metazoa; phylum Arthropoda; class Malacostraca; order Decapoda; family Penaeidae; genus Penaeus; species Penaeus vannamei. The sequence goes on from NW_020871204.1 coordinate 206,671, forward strand.
TTACATCAACACGGAAGAGAAAGTTCGAATCACCAATAACCCGAAAGTGAAACAGAAAACGGAAAATGAAAAACATTAATCAAGGAAGCTTCGTATTCATAAGGAAAATCTGGATCCAAGTAAATCCGAAGTTTCTCTATCCTATTTCTTTCCACTGCTTTTCTTAGAGCATTTTTCTTGTTCTATTAAAAGGACGGTAATAACGGAAAACTAAAAGATCCGGTTTGAAGAGAGGAAAGGTGCCGAAGTGTGAGGGAGAAATAAAAGAGATAGTTAAGTTGTTAAGGAAGAGAAAGTGGAGGAGGGAAGTTTCCTTCTATGCCCCTCCTGTTTCTTTTTTTTATTTCCTCTGCCGTTCTTTCTCCTTCCCTCTGATTTTTCTTTCTCTCTATCTCTCCTATTTTTCTCATTCTCTTTCTCGTCTTCCTTCCTCTCCCATTCTCTCTCTCTCTCTCTCTCTCTCTCTCTCTCTCTCTCTCTCTCTCTCTTCTCTTGGAAAAAAATTCTCTCCCCTACTCTCTCTCTCTCTCATTCACCCCTTCCCCTGTCTCATTCTCTATCATTTCCCTTTGTCTCCCATTCTCTAACAAAGAAACATGACCTCAAACGAAAGCTAAAACAAAGGGAAACTGCAAACACGCGCTACGTGACCAGCCAATTTAATATTCCCCTCTTCCTTTTCATCGACTGTTATGTCCCCCCTCTCTCTCTCTCTCTATCTTTCATTTCCCTTCCTCCCTCCCCTTCCCGTCTCTCTCTTTCCTTTCCCCCTCTTCCCCCTTCCTCTCTCCCCTCCCCTCTCTCTTCTCTCTCTCTCTCTCTTCTCTCCTCCTCATCTCTTCCTCTTCCTGCCCCTCTCTCTCTCTCTCTCTCTTCTCTCTTCCTCTCCCTATCTCTCCCCTCTCCTTCCCCTCTCTTCTCTCTCTCCCCCTCTCCTCTCTCCCTCTCCCCCCTCTCTTCCTCCCTCTCTCTCTCCCTTCCCTCTCTCTTCCTCCCATCTTTCTCTCCCTTCCCGGATGCCGAACACAGGTCACAGCATTCTTGACCCGACTCATTACCTGGGAAAAGCTACCTGCCAATTAGTGCTTTCCCTTGGCCAGAAGTCAGCCGCGTTTCCGTAATGCGTCTGTCTGCCTCTTCCGGATCGAACCCGCGGTTGGGTTCTCTCGTTTCTCTGCGCTTCGTGTGTCTTCTCTTTCCTTTTATCTTCCTTTGGGTTCTCTCGTTTCTCCTTCGTGTGTGTTCTATTTTCTTTTATCTTCCTTTGGGTTCTCTCGTTTCTCTCTTGCTTTCTTCTGCTTCGTGTCTTCTCTTTCCTTTTATCTTCCTTTGGGTTCTCTCGTTTCTTCTTCGTGTTT
>NW_020871204.1:210651-228151 GCF_003789085.1 Penaeus vannamei
ACAGAGAGAGAGAGAGAGAGAGAGAGAGAGAGAGAGAGAGAGAGAGAGAGAGAGAGAGAGAGAGAGAGAAGAGAGAGAAAGAGAGAGAGAGAGAGAGAGAGAGAGAGAGAGAGAGAGAGAGAGAGAGAGAGAGAGAGAGAGAGAGAGAGAGAGAGAGAGAGAGAGAGAGAGAGAAAGAGAGAGAGAGAAAGAGAAGAAAAGGAGACAAGAGACAGAAAGAGGAAACAGAGAGAGATGCATCTTACCATCGCCGAAAAAAGAAAAAAGAAAAGGCATAAACCCTGACACATTTCCTTCCTTTCTTTCTCTCGTGCTTGGCGTCGACGTCCCAAACTTTAGAGAAGCGACTGTCCTCTTTGGAGCAGACAGACAGACAGACAGACGAAACAGACAGACAGACAGCACGAAACAGACAGACAGAGACAGACAGACAGACAGACAGCGAAACAGACAAACAGACAGACAGACAGACAGACACAGAAGCAGACAGACAGACAGATAGCACGAAACAGACAGACAGACAGCACGAAACAGACAGACAGACAGCACGAAACAGACAAACAGACAGCACGAAACAGACAGACAGACAGCACGAAACAGACAGACAGACAGAGACACAGACAGACAGACTCGAAGCAGACAGACAGACAGACAGCACGAAACAGACAGACAGACAGCACGAACAGACAGACAACAGCACGAGACAGACAGACAGACAGACAGCACGAAACAGACAGACAGACAGCAGAAACAGACAGCACACAGACACACGAACAGACCAGACAGCGCGGAGCAGCAGCGAAGGCCGGCTTATCAGCAGCTGAGAAGGATTTGCGACGAGTCCAAACATTATCAGAATGCTATGCGTTTCAGGATCATCAGAATTTCATGAGACTTGCCCCATCGTTCGGGGTAAGTTGATAAGCTCGTTCCCCGCCCGAGAAAAGTCTATTTGTAGACGCAGTGTCATCCCATCCCCTGGAACGCTGGGCATATACACGTAACTCCGGCTAACCTTACAACATCCCTTTCGAGTAAGAATTAATAAGTCTCAAAGCGGAGGGAAAGGAGGGAGAGCTCATGATACACACGTAGAGCCAAGCCCAGCTGTGGGGGAGGGAAGGAGGAAGGGAGGGGGAGGTAGGGGAGGGAGGGAGGGAGGGAGGGAGGGAGGAGGTAGGTAGGTAGGTAGGGTGGGAGGGAGGGAGGGAGGAGGGAGGGGAGGTAGGTAGGTAGGTAGGGAGGGAGGGAGGGAGGAGGGGAGGAGGGAGAGAGGGAGGGAGGGAGGGAGGGAGGGAGGAGGCGAGGCGAGGCAGAGAGTGCTATGCCGGGAGCACGGCCAATTAAGTTAGGAGAACACGTGCCCGCTCGGACACCCCCGCTACTCCCGCCCGTTACGCGATGCCTCTCCTTATCCGGCGGAGGGAAGAAGATGTGAGCTGTCTCGGAGGAAGGAGCCGATGATATCCGGTGTTGTGAGGAATAACACGAGGGAAGGTCTTATCGGGTCGTGAGTGACGGCGGGGCTGCGACGACTGCGCTTCCGGGTGCGGGCCGTGTGCACAATGGCGGGCCGAGGGTCTTCAGCGTCTCTTTATCTACACTGAGATTGATTTTACTAATTAAATTAATTCAGACGCTTTACGATGGAGTCTACCCTCTCCCCCCCCCCCCCCGACACACTTCCTACCCTCTACTAATCCCTACGTGAAGGGACCCGATTCATGAATCCATCTATTTATTATCCTTTCCTTCAAGTAAGCGTCGATAAATCTCGTTAATTGGAAATCATCCGATCACTCAAAACAGGCCTTCATTTTCGCTCTAAAAAAAAGAAGAAGAAGAAGAAGAAGAAGAAGAAGAAGAAGAAGAAGAAGAAGAAGAAGAAGAAGAAGAAGAAGAAGGAAGAAAAATCCGATTACGAACCTTAACAAACCGACAAAGACCGCCTCTATCGCCGCAATGAAAGCCGAGCCCCGCGTGATAACAAGTTAATCAGCTCTCTCGGAGGGAAATAGGGAGAATGTCTTTACTTCCCCCCCCCCGCTAATTACTTCGAGAGGGGAGTGCAGGAAATTGAATTACGGCCCAATCTCTCTCGCGGTATCAATTAATGACGGCGGGCAATAAATCTGCGCCAGCTCGTGCCTCCTCCATTCGTGCCCCCGAATCAAAAACCGGACGGAAGCATCGTTCAGGCGCCGATTTTCGCCATCAATCTGTGCCCCCGAATCAAAATCTTGACGTTCAGGCGCGATTTCGCCATCAATCTGTGCCCCGAATCAAAAACTGGACGGGAAGCATCGTTCAGGCGCCGATTTTCGCCATCAATCTGCGGAGCCGGAGATAATTGCCGCCGGTCGAGGGAGATGGAGATCGCCGGCGTCGCCCTCGTGGGGTGGCTGTCGGGTCTTCCTCTCTCGCGTCTTCGCTTCGGGGGCGCGTTTTGTGGTGCGGGTTTTCTTCTTTCTGTTTGTATGTCATTCGTTCGTCTTTGCCTTCCGTCTGTCTGTTTGTCTGTCTCTCATTCCTTTCTCTCTCTCTCTCTCTTTCTCTCGTTCTCTTTCTCTGTCTGTCTGTCTGTCTGTTCTTCTCTCTCTCACTCTCTCACTCTCTCTCTCTCTCTCTCTCTATCTATCTATCTATCTATCTCTATCTATCTCTCTCTTTCTTTCTATTTCTCTCTCTTGCTCTCTTTTCTCGCTTTCTCTGTCTGTCTCTCTCTCTCTCCTCCCTTCCTTCTCTCTCTCTTTCTCCCGCTCGCTCTCCTTTAACACAGCCAGATATCTCTTAAGCTTGCACTTCCTATGCCTCGTCCGCTTTTTTGAGCGTCGCCGCCGCCGTCCATGACCTTTCGAAACTGAGGATCTGCTTTTAGTGAAAATAATCGGCGGAATGAGAGACGAAGCGCCGGTCACGTTCCAGTCTGCCTGCCCGCCCACCGCCGCCCTTTCCCTCGAGAACGCAGCTGCCGTTAGAACAATAATCGGAGAGATAGAAAGGGGGGGGGAACAAGAGATAGTTCCAGTGTTTTTAAAGTCGGGAGAGAGATGGCATTCTCGACCATCATCGGGGAAAAACCGGCTGCAGGGAGCTTTTTTTCCCCCCTCCCTTGGCTAATCTGGATCCCCTCCCTTGGCTAATCTGGATCCCCTCCCTTGGCTAATCTGGATCCCCTCCCTTGGCTAATCTGGATCCCCTCCCTTGGCTAATCTGGATCCTCCCTTGGCTAATTGGATCCCCTCCTTGGGATCCCCTCCCTTGGCTAATCTGGATCCCCTCCTTGGCTAATCTGGATCCCCTCCCTTGGCTATCTGGATCCCTCCCTTGGGATAATTGGATCCCCTCCCTTGGCTAATCTGGATCCCCTCCTTGGCTTAATCTGGATCCCCTCCTTGGCTAATCTGGATCCCTCCCTTGGCTAATCCCCTCCCTTGGCTAATCTGGATCCCCTCCCTTGGCTAATCTGGTCCTCCCTTGGCTAATGGATCCCCTCCTTGGTATCCCTCCCTTGGCTAATCTGGATCCCCTCCCTTGGCTAATCTGGATCCCTCCCCCTGGCTAATCTGGATCCCCTCCCTTGGCTAATCTGGATCCTCCTTGGCTAATCTGGATCCCCTCCCTGGCTAATCTGGATCCCCTCCCTTGAATCTGGATCCCCTCCCTTGGCTAATCTGGATCCCTCCCTTGGCTAATCTCTCCCTTGGAATCCCCCTCCTTGGCTAATCTGGATCTCCCTTGGGCTAATCTGGATCCCTCCTTGGCTAATCTGGATCCCCCTTGCTAATCTGGATCCCCCTTGGCCTAATCTGGATCCCTCCGCTAATCTGGATCCCCTCCCTTGGCTAATCTGCCCCTCCCTTGGCTAATCTGGATCCCCTCCCTTGGCTAATCTGGATCCTCCTTGGCCTGGATCTCCCTTGGCTAAATCCCTCCTTGGCTAATCTGGATCCCCTCCCTTGGCTAATCTGGATCCCCTCCCTTGGCTAATCTGGATCCCTCCCTTGGCTATCTGGATCCCTCCCTTCTGGATCCCCTGGTATCTGGATCCCCTCCCTTGGCTAATCTGGATCCCCCTTGGCTAATCTGGATCCCCTCCCTTGGCTATCTGGATCCCCTCCCTTGGCTAATCTGGATCCCCCTCCCTGCTATCTGGATCCCCTCCCTTGGCTAATCTGGATCCCCTCCCTTGGCTAATCTGGATCCCCTCCCTTGGCTAATCTGGATCCCCTCCCTTTGAAAATCTGGATCCCCTCCCTTGGCCTAATCTGGATCCCTCCCTTGGCTAATCTGGCATATCCCCTCCTCTGGCTTAGTCTAATCTGGAATCCCCTCCCTTGGCTAATCTGCTATCGGATCCTCCCTCTGGCTCCCTTGCTAATCTGGATCCCCTCCCTTGTCTAATCTGGATTCCCCTCCCTTGGCTAATTCTGGATCCCCTCCCTTGGCTAATCTGGATCCCCTCCCTTGGCTAATCTGGATCCCCTCCCTTGGCTAATCTGGATCCCCTCCCTTGGCTAATCTGGATCCCCTCCCTTGGCTAATCTGGATCCCCTCCCTTAATCTGGATCCCCTCCTTGTAATCTTGGATCCCCTCCCTTGGGCTAATCTGGATCCCCTCCCTTGGCTAATCTGGATCCCCTCCCTTGGCTTAATCTGATCCCCTTCCCTGGCTAATCTGGATCCCCTCCCTTGGCTATCTGATATCCCCTCCCTTGGCTAATCTGGGATCCCCCTCCCTTGGCTAATTGGATCCCCTCCCTTGGCTAATCTGGATCCCTTGGCTAATCTGGACCCCCTCCCTTGGCTAATCTGGGATCCCCCTCCCTTGGCTCTGGATTTCTCCGCCGGGTAAAGGGAGGCGGCGATAATATTAATGGAAACCGATTTGACGGACGAATATTGAGGGAAAGTTACTCTAGCCGGAGCGAATAAAGCCAAAAGGTTCATCAATCTAACGGTTTTCTTCACATATTCGAACTCTCGTGTCTCGCAGCGACATCCCGAAAGAAGGACAAAGATAACCCCCAAAAAGGCAAAAAAAAAAAAAAAAAAGGCAAAATTTAAACGACATCCCAAAAAAAGACAAAGATAACCAAAAAAAAAAAGGCAAAAACGACATCCCGAAAGAAAAAAAAAAAAAAAAAAAAAAAAAAAAAAAAAAAAAAAAAAAAAAAAAAAAATTTAACGAGGCCGACACATCATCACCAGCAGCCGATCCTCAAGCAAGACCGAGAGACACGTAAAAAAAAAAGACTCGTTGTTCCCGAGCGGCTTTGCGGACGAGCCGGAAAGTGAGAGCTCAGGCCTAACCTACATCGATCAAGACACACGACTGAGCCTGATCGAGGCGCAGGCGAAAGACACCGGCAGACTGACACACATTGGGCAGGCGAGGAGGCGTATTGGCCGCAGAAGTGGTCAGTCAGAACCTTCCCTCGGCGTGACGTGCACAAACTGGCTGATTCCCTAACCTATTTCCCGAAGCAATGCATGTGGCGTGAACAAATGTAAATATTAAAGTGCGGGCGCGTGTATGTGTAATATAAATTATATATATATATATATATATATATATATATATATATATATATATAATATATATTATATATAATATATATTATATATATATATAATATATGTGTGTATATATATATGTATAAATAAATATATATATATATATAATAATATATATTATATATATATATATATTATATATATTACATATATACTAGACATATGGTAGAAAAACCACAACGCACAATCTAGATTTCTGAATACCCGAGGCACTCCTGAAAGAGTCCGAAACGCAGTGTCCATTTTGATCAACTTATTATGACTGCTTTTCCCTTCACTTTCGTGCACGCGTTCCCTGATGTTCGCGATTACCTCCGCCGTGCCTCGCCCCCCCACCCTCTCGTCGGCCTTAAACGCCCAGGCAGAAGCACAGACTTACCTGCGGCCTTCAAGCACCCGGCACCGTTAGCCGCCTGCTGCCTGCGCCCTCCTCACGTGGCTTACCTGCAAGGCACAAGATACCGGGTTGGAAGGAAATCTTACGAAATGTTACTTTCAACTGCGCTGGAAATAGAAATAAAGAGGGAGAGAGGGGAAGGGAGAGGCACAGACAGAACACACAGGCAGAAGGAAGGAGGGAGGGTGGGAGGGAGGGAGGGAGGGATAGAGAAAGAGGAGGAGGGAGAGGGATAGAGAAAGAGAGAGGGAGGGAGGGATAGAGAGAGAAGAGGGGAGGGATAGAGGAAGAGAGAGAGAGAGAGATGAGAGAGAGAGAGAGAGGAGAGAGAGAGAGAGAGAGAGAGAGAGAGAGAGAGAGAGAGAGAGAGAAAGAGAGAGAGGAGGGAGGATGAGAGAGAGAGAGAGAGAGAGAGAGAGAGAGAAGAGAGAAGGAGAGAGAGGAAGAGAGAGAGGGAGAGAGAAGAAGGAGAGGAGAGAGAGAGAGACAGAGAGAGACGAGAGAGAGAGAGAGAGAGACGAGCAGAAGAGAGAGAAGAGAGAGACAGACAGAAGCAGACTGCAGACAAAGACAAACAAAAGAGAAGGTTGATCCAGCCTATACACATCATTTTCTCAAAAAAAAGGAAAAAAAAAAATTCCGATTAGTATTTCCTGCATAGGTTGCTTACTGTCCTTGCGAATGCCGACATCATACCCAAAGTAAAGAATTCTAGCAACATTTAGCAAGAATAAATACGAGATATTCACTTTGGACGGACGTGTATTTTTCATCATCGTTTTTATCTGGAAATAAATACAAATAGCATAGACAAGTGGCTTTATCCAGCTACTTATCACCATGCGAGGGTATGTTGTGCAAATACTGTATCCTGATACAATGAGCTGAAGACAAAATACTCATGTTGGGTTTAGTCTCCGTTCCTGTCTATTGTAATTTGCATCATAATATTCACATTGCCTTTGTCCTTCAGGCTACGGCAGACAAGGCAGTGGAAACGATTCTTCACCAAGAAGCTAAGCCACGAAACATGCATATTGTATCAAGTAATTTCCATGTCAGTTCATTCATATATACTGTATATAAGGGTATATCTCCTGAGAGAGAGAGAGAGAGAGAGAGAGAGAGAGAGAGAGAGAGAGAGGAGAGAGAGGAGAGGAGAGAGAGAGAGAGAGGGAGAGAGAAGAGAAGAGAGAGAGAAACAAAGAGAGAGAGATAGATAGAGCTAGATAGAGCAGGAAGAGCGAGCGAGAGAGAGAGAAGAGAGAGAGAGAGAAGTCAAGAGAGAGAGAGAGTAGAGGAGAAAGATGTCGAGAAAGGCAAAGGAGAGAGGAGAGGTGAGAGAGAGTGTGTGATCTGAGTGTGTGTGTTGTGGTGTGTGTGTGTGTATGGTGTGTGTGTGTGTGTGTTGTGTGTGTGTGTGTGTTGTTAGTGTGTGTGTGTCGGTGTGTGTGTGTGTGTGTGGTGTGTCCGTTGGTGTGTGTTGAGTGGTGATTGTGTGCATATTCACTGTGTGTTTTAATCCTAGTTCGTGCATATATGAATCAACACAAACAAGTGAACATTATGAGAGACAATCTAAAAAACATTCCGAAATGAACGTGCCTTTCTCCCCCCCCCACCTCCCACTTCCCCCTCCCCGACAAACCATCCCACCGAGAGAGAGATAAACCCCCCCGCCCCCCCGACACCATCCCAAGACGAGAGAGACACCTACCGTGGTTTCCTTGGCTTTACCGGCCTCCGTGCTGATGGTGCTCGTGGAGTCGTGGGTCGCGGTGAGGTTCTTATAGGTCACACTCCGCGGCCAGTCTGGTCCCGAGACTCGCCATGATGGTTTTTATTCTCTTATTTTCGTGGTACTTTCCGCCTGTGTGTCAAGTGCCAAGTACTCTCACACACACGCGCAACTCCTTCGGCACTCTTTCTCCTTCGGCACTGTGTCTCTCGCTTTATAATCCAATCAGCGTTCTGATTTACTTAATATCAAATGAATAAATAAGAGCGAACCGAGTGTTTGGGCAACTCGGAGGGTTTCCGGTGACAGCTGCCACACCTGTGTCAACGAGGACGCAGGTGTTGGTCCCTTGGGAAGGAATCGTTAACGGCTTTTAAACTCCCAGATAGGTCGGGTGGTGGAAAAGCTTTTAACTTGAGAAAACGTTATAGTTCAACTGAATATAATAAACTCCGGATATAATAGAATCGGTTTTGTTCGATGAATAGACACGATAAAAAAATAATCTTGCGAATGTGTATATGATGAACTGTGTGTGAGAGTTAGAGACTGACTGACTGACTGACTGACTGACTGACTGACTGACTGACTGACTGACTGACTGACTGACTGACTGACTGACTGACTGACTGACTGACTGACTGACTGACCTGACTGACCGACGACCGACCGACCGACCGACCGACCGACCGACTGAACGACGACTGACTAACTGACTGACTGACTGACTACTGACTGACTGACTGACTGACTGACCAACCGACACCGACCGACCGACTGACCGACTGACTGACTGACTGACTGACTGACTGACTGACTGACTGACTGACTGACTGACGACTGAGATGACTGACTGACTGGACTGACTGACACTGTGAACCGACTTTGAAGCTGACTGACTGACTGACTGACAAAGTGAGCGATTGAGTAAGTGAGCGAGAGAGCGAGAGAGTGAATTTGTAAGTGTGAATGCGCGAGTAAGTGCGAGAAAGACGTGCACACTATCTTCAAAATTTCACAAAAGAAACACATCAAAACCTTATTATTGATTCGAAAAGAAATAAACTTTACAAAGACGAGTTTCATAAAAGATATAAATAAGCGCAACTGTATACTTGTTCAGCTTCGCGAAGGTGCGTCATAAACATTAATTAATTTACACCCACACATACACGCGCGCGCGCACACACATGCAACAAACAAACAGTTATAAAACATACATACACATACGTTATAAAACATACATACATAATATACGTTATAAAATACATACACATACGTTATAAAACATACATACACATACGTTATAAAACATAATACACATACGTTATAAAACATACATACGCATACGTTATAAAACATACATACACAATACGTTATAAACATACGTTATACATACACATAGTTATAAAACATACACATAATAACATACACATACATACATACATACACATACATAAAACATACATACACATACATTAAAACAACATACATACACATAAACATACATATAAACATACATAATACGTTATAAAACATACATACACATACGTTATAAAACATACATTACACATACGTTATAAAACATACATACACATACGTTATAAAACATACATACACATACGCTCAAACTTAGAAAAAAAAACATACATGTAAACAAATATCAAATCATAAATAAACACACGCACACACTCATACAAACACAGAAATACACGTACATATTCAAACGAACACAGAAACACACATGCACGCAGGTGCACACGTGCAACCACACACGTGACAGTATGAGCGTATGTTCCTAACAGTGAAAAATAATTGGCTTTACTTATCAGAAAAAAATGTTGCAATAATGTTCATGATGATGATGATGATGATGGTGGTGTAATGGTGGTGGTGGTGTGTGATAATGATGGTGGTGATGGTGATGATGATGATGGGTGATGATGATGATGGTGGGGTGTGTGAATGATGGATGATGATGATGATGATGGTGATGACGATGATGATGATGATGATGATGATGATGATGATGATGATGATATGATATGATGGTGACAGATAATAAATAACAATAATGATAATGATGATAATCAAAATCATAATCATAATGGCAATAGCAATAAGAATGATAAATCCAATGATAAAGAAAGTTATAATGATAATATAATAATAGCAATAATAACATAATAATGACAATAATAATAATAATAATAATTAATAATAATAATAATAAAAATAATACAATAAATAAAATGATAATAATAACAATAACAATAATAATAACAAACTCTATGAAAACAAATAATAACTAATAATAATAATGAAAATAACAATAACCAAAACAATAACAAAGACCCCCCCCCCACATTCTCCGACCAACAACACAGATCATCGACAACAAATTACAGTCGTCCACTTTTCAGTCAAGTCTCCAGCGAGGACGCACTCCGCGAGACACACTCCTCACTCCCGCCACTCGCACACTACTCCTCACACTCCTCACACGTCAACACGTTCACTCTGGGCACCGCCGCGCAATTCCCGGACCTATCGATGGCAACACTTCTTTTTTTCTCTCCAATCCGAAAACGAGAAACGGTAAAAATAAAATAAAAAATAATAAAAAATAGCACCGGTTAATTGATTTTTACAGTCTGTTTATATCTTTCTCTCTCTCTCCTTCTCTCTCTCTAGTTTCCGTGATATGAATCTTGGAAAGTAGATATTCGCTATTTTTCTCCTTAACGAGTATGGGACCGAGAAACAGCCTAGTCGGCAACTCACACAACAATCACCAAACAGCCGACCAAAAGTTGTCTTGTTTTTCCACTTTCTTAATCTCTCTCTCTTGAGATTTGCTTCCTTGGGACTCAGGCTACGAAAGGGACTTGCTGCGCCGGGATTACTCATAGGATTTCTGTTCCTCATTCTTTCTCTGGGGCCGCTGGCATTAGCGGAACTGCATACTCGGCAACTTGGAATCGGTTCGTGTAATCCCGTGCTTTCGTTGAGCTTTCTCTGACATTTGTTTTTTTCCCTTTCTCTGAATGGTGTAGGCACGTGTATGCATAGAAATATACATACACAATACATACATACACACACATACACACACCACACACACACACACACACACACACACACATATATATATATATATATATATATATATATATTATATATATGTGTGGTGTGTGTGTGTGTGTGTGTGTGTGTGTGTGTGTGTGTGTGTGTGTGTGTGTGTGTGTGTGTGTGTGTGTGTGTGAGAGAGAATGAGAGAGGAGAGAGAGAGAGAGAGAGAGAGAGAGAGAGAGAAGAGAGAGAGAGAGGAGAGAGAGAGAGAGAGAGAGAGAGAGAGAGAGAGGGAGAGGGAGAGAGAGAGAGAGAGAGAGAGAGAGAGAAGAGAAGAGAGAGAGAGAGAGAGAGAGAGAGAGAGAGAGAGAGAGAGAGAGAGAAAGAGAGAAAGACATAACAGAGAAAGAAGAAAGAAGGAGAGAGAGAGACAGACAGACAGACAGAGACAGACAGACAGACAGGACAGACAGATAGACAGACAGAGAGAGAGAAACATACATACATACATGTATATATATATACCGGTATATGTATGTATATATATATTACATATATAAACGCGTGTTTAAGCGTGTATTGTAAAGCAATATGCAAAAGACCTCGCAGATTTTAAACTTCACATCTCTCCTTAACCCTCCCACGGCAACGGCGATAGCGAAGACAAATTCGAAGGTGATGCGATACACTTAAGGCAAAAAATGGAATCAATAAGTGAATCAAGAGACAGGTGAGTCACATGCACCAATTCAGGAGGCGTTACCTACGTGATGGGTCAGCACCTCCATAAAGGCTGTCGGGAAAGGGAAAAGGCCTTTGGGGAGGCAAGCAGAGGGAAGGGAGGAGGAGGGAGAGGGAGGGAGGGAGGGAGGGAGGGAGGGAGAGGGAGGGAGGGAGGGAGGGAGAGGGAGGAGGGAGGGAGGGAGGGAGGAGAGAGAGAGAGAGAGAGAGAGAGAGAGAGAGAGAGAGAGAGAGAGAGAGAGAGAGAGAGAGAGAGAGAGAGAGAGAGAGAGGGAGGGAGGGAGGGAGGGAGAGGGAGAGGGAGAGGAGAGGCGTTACCTACGTGATGGGTCAGCACCTCCATAAAGGCTGTCGGAAAGGGAAAAGGCCTTTGGGGAGGCAGGCAGAGGGAAGGGGGGGGGGGAGGGAGGGAGGAGGAAGGAGGGAGGGAGGGAGGGAGGGAGGGAGGGGGGGAGGGAGAGGGAGAGGAGAGGAGAGGGAGGAGAGGGAGAGGAGGGAGGGAGGGAGGGAGGGAGAGGAGAGGGAGGAGGGAGAGGGAGAGGAGAGGGAGGGGAGAGGAGAGGAGAGAGAGAGAGAAGAGAGAGAGAGAGAGAGAGAGAAGAGAAGAGAGAGAAGAGAAAGAGAAAGAGAAAGAGAAGAAAAGAAGAGGAGGAGAAAGGACAGACAGACAGACAGAGTAAACGAAAAGAAAAAAAGACACAAAGAGACAAGAGACAAAAGAAGGAGAAAGAGAAAACAAATGACTCATTAAACCGCACGAACGGATTGCCACCAAGAGAGAGCATTTCGGTCGACAAGGAAACCCGAAAAGAAATGATTAATATTACTCTTATTACCGGAAGAAAAGTAAGACGGTATAGGCAATCGAGAAGGAATCATCTAAGATAAGAGAAAGACGAAGATAAAGGAAGAATATAAGAGAAGATTTGAGAGAACCAGGTAGATGGAAATTAAGCAAAACAAGTTGTAAGTTATTATGACGATTTTATTGCTGTAAAAGGGGGTAATGTGACTCTTAATACTTAGCGTGAATACTAAAGGAATCACAGAGCATTACGTTATTCTCAAAGCGAAGATGAATAAAGGAATAATGAATGAATAAAAGGTAAGAACGTTCACCCAGCGGTTTATGATCAGTATCCGTCTGGTTCGTCAAACCGCACGCTCTTTTCACTTCATCTGTGAAAAGAAATAACGTATAGACTCGACAGCCGATCAGATAATCTTGTTTTCGCATTAAAATGAAAACGAGGCTTAACCCCGCCCCCCCTTTTTTCCCCTGGAGCTTAAAAAGAGAGAGAGAGAGAGAGAGAGAGAAGAGAGAGAGAGAGAGAGAGAGAGAGAGAGAGAGAGAGAGAGAGAGAGAGAGAGAGAGAGAGGAGAGAGAGAGAGAGAGAGAGAGAGAGAGAGAGAGAGAGAGAGAGGGAGAGAGAGAGAGAGAGAGAGAGAGAGAGAAGAGAGGAGAGAGAGAGAGAGAGCGAGAGCGAGAGCGAGAGAGAGAGAGAGAGAGAGAGAGAGAGAGAGAGAGAGAGAGAGAGAGAGAGAGAACAGAAATCGAAAAAAGAAATCGGACACTCTACCAACCCTCGTCGCCATGGCAACCAACCCAGCCAAACGCCAACCTAAGGAATCCTCCGACTTTTAAATACAAGCCTCAAAGCTTCGCAATCAGCTGCTCATTGCAATTTCCAGCGTGGAAAAGCTGCACGTACGAGCTTCGTTTCTCTCCTGCCGCGTGGATGGCACGTGACACCCCCCCCCCCTCCCTCCTCCTCCTCCTCCTCCCTCTCTCTCTCTCCCTCCCTTCATCACGTGGTCCGGACTGGCACCCGATCAGAAAGATAAGAAAGATGAGGAAGTCGCTGCACCTCCTTTGCTCGCCGAGGTATAAGGGTATAAGGGAAGCCATCCAGGCCCACAGGCGAGGTTGCCGGTGTCAGGGAACGTAAATGGCAACTGCTTGGCACGATTAAGAACCATTAATTTGGAAACGTGAAGCCCACGTCGGAGGAAATGTGACGCTGCCAAAATAATGGGCGGCGGGGAAGCGTCTTTGGCCTGGAAGTGGGCGCCGCGCCACCTGAACCCGTCCAGCTGACACAAAATTACATAATATACCCGCACATACACACACGCATATAGATAGATAGATAGATATAGATATATACAGGAAAGAAAAAATAAAGAAGATAAGAGAAAAGAAAGAAAAGTATCAGTGTAAAGGACAGAAATAAATTTATGTAATGAATAAAGTAAAAAAAGAAAAAAAAAACATTTCACACGAACTGAGAGGAAAATTAAAACAAGCTTGCACAACGGGATATATAGGTGTTATTCCTTTGTTCAAAAGCAATCCATATTAGTGCGCTTATTCAGTCATATATACAAACAAACAAAAATCGAGATGACAACATTTCATTGTAAAAACTAAAGCTCTCATTTTCAAAATTCAAATTGCTTTTGTATTCCGAATCGAGCTGAAAGAACAAAGTTAATACCAGGTGAACCACACGTAACTAATTCCTAGAAAAAAAAAATATATGACTAGTAACACCTGCGTTGAAAATAATAAGCAATATACTGAAAATAATATCAGAAAAGCACGGAGGAAATTTTAGAAATTATTTCACACTCTTTCTAGTTTAAAAATAGATGAGCACTATCTAGGTTACCTTGAGCCTTGTTACTTTGTCTTTGGGAAAGGGGGGCGGGGGTCACGGGGGTCACTCGTTCTTAAATGACCCTGGCCCTTGTGCAAAACTCAATTCTATTTTTCACATGTTAAAAAAAAAAAAAAAAAAAAAAAACTGTAATGTAGATCCCACTTTTCCGCTTTCTTCCTTTTTCCTTTTTTTTTATCTTCTTTTTTCTTTTCCTTTTTCGTTATCTGTGTTTCTGCTGCTGCTCGGTGTAGCGAATTAATCCAATCGCGAGAAGATTTTCTCAACTCTGTTTTTAGGGTCTAATTCTCCCTCTTTCCTCCTCTCCCTTGCTTCATTTTCTTCGGACCATCTCAGCCCAGAAATTCCCTCAGCCAGACCAATCCTCACCAGATCAATAATCCCCAGCCAGACCAATCCCTCAGCCAGCCCAATCCCTCACCCAGGCCAATCCTCAGCCAGACAATCCCTCAAGCCAGCCAATCCCTCAGCCAGCCAATCCCTCCCAGTCCCTCAGACAATCCCTCAGCCAGACCAATCCCTCAGCCAGCCAATCCAATCCCTCAGCCAGACCAATCCTCCAATCTCAGCCAGCAGGCCAATCCCTCAGCCAGACCAATCCTCAGCCAGGCAATAGCCCCCAGCAGCCCAATCCTCAGCCAGACTCAATCCCTCAGCCAGCCAGCCAATCCCTCAGCCAGCCAGCAATCCTCAATCCCAATCCCTCAGCCAGATCCCTCAGCCAGACAATCCTCTCAGCCCCAGACCAATCCCTCAGCCAGACCAATCCCTCAGCCAGCCCAATCCCTCAGCCAGCCCAATCCCTCAGCCCAGGCCCAAACCCATCCTCAGCCAGTCATCCCTAGCCAGACCAATCCCTCAGCCAGCCAGCCACCAATCCCTCAGCCAGACCAATCCCTCAGCCAGCAGCCAATCCTCAGCCAGCCAATCCCTCAGCCAGAATCCCTCAGCCAGCCAGCCAATCCTCAGCCGCCAATCCCTCAGCCAGCCCAATCCCTCAGCCACCCCAATCCCTCAGGAGCCAATCCCAGACCAATCCCTTCAGCCCAGGGCCAATCCCTCAGCCAGACCAATTCCCTCAGCCAGCCCAATCCCTCAGCAGCACCAACTCCCTCAGCCAGACTCAGCCAGCCAGCCAGGCCAATTCCTCAGCGCAGCCCAATCCCTCAGCCAGCCCAATTCCCTCAGCCAGACCCAATCCCTCAGCCCCCAATCCCTCAGCCACCAATCCTCAGCCAGAGCCAATCCTCAGCCAGACCAATCCTCAGCCCAATACCAGTCACCAATCCCTCAGCAGCCAATCCCTCAGCCAGCCCAATCCCTCCACCCAATCAGGGCCCATATCAGCCAGCCCAATCAGCCAGACCAATCCCTCAGCCAGACACAGCCGCCTCAGCCAGCCCAATCCTCATCAGCCAGCCCAATCCCTCAGCCAGCCCAGCCAGCCCAATCCCTCAGCCAGCCAATCCTCAGCCAGCCAATCCCTCAGCCAGCCCAATCCCTCAGCCAGCCCAATCCCTCAGCCAGCCCAATCCCTGCAGCAACCAATCCTCAGCCAGGAATCCCTCAATCCCTCAGCCAGCCCTCAGCCAGACCCAATCCCTCAGCCAGCCAATCCCTCAGCCAGCCCAATCCCTAGCCAGCCCAGCCCTCAGCGACCAATCCCTCAGCCAGACCAATCCCTCAGCCAGCCAGATCCCTCAGCCAGCCCAATCCCTCAGCCAGCCAATCCCTCAGCCAGCCAATCCCTCAGCCAGGCCAATTCCTCAGCCCAGACCCAATCCCTCACCCCCAATCCCTCAGCCAGACCAATTCCCTTCAGCTCAGCCAATCCCTCAGCCAGCTCATCCCTCAGCCAGCCAATCCCTCAGCCAATCCAGCCCAATCCCCTCAGCCAGACCAATCCCTCAGCCAGACCAATCCCTCAGCCAGACCAATCCCTCAGCCAGGCCAATCCCTCAGCCAGACCAATCCTCATTCAGCCAGGCCAATCCCTCAGGTCCAGACCAGAGTCAGGCAACCAGACATCCCTCAGCCCAGGCCCAATCCCTCAGCCAGCCCTGAATCACCTCAGCCAGCAATCCCTCAGCCAGCCCAATCCCTCAGCCAGCCCAATCCTCTCAGCCCCAATTCCCTCAGCCAGGCAGGCCAATCCCTCAGCCAGCCAATCCTCAGCCAGACCAATCCCAGCCAGACCAATCCTCAGCCAGGCCCAATCCCTCAACCAGACCAAGGCCAAGCCCAATCCATCAGCCAGCCAATCCCAAGCCAGCCGCAATCCTCAGCCAGCCCAATTCCTCAGCCAGCCAATCCCTCACCAGACGCAATTCCCTCAGCCAGGCCCAATCCCTCAAGCCAGCCAATCCCTCAGCCAGGGCCAGGCGCCAATCCCTCAGCCAGACCAGCCAGCCCAATCCCTCAGCCAGACAATTCCCTCAGCCAGCCAATCCCTCAGCCAGACCAATCCCACCAGCCAGGCCAGCCAATCCTCTCAGCCAGGCCAATTCCCTCAGCCAGACCAATCCCTCAGCCAGCCCAGCAATCCCTCAGCCAGCCCAATCCCTCAGCCAGGCCAATCCCTCAGCCAGACCAATCCCTCAGCCAGGCCAATCCCTCAGCCAGACCAATCCCTCAGCCAGCCAATCCCTCAGCCAGCCCAATCTCAGCCCCAGCCAAATCTCAGCCAGCCCAATCCCTCCCAGACCAATCCCTCAGCCAGCCAAGCCAGACCAATCCCTCAGCCAGGTCCATCCTCAGCCAGACCAATCCCTCAGCCAGCCCAATCTCAGCCAGACCAATCCCTCAGCCAGCCCAATCCCTCATCAGCCAATCCCTCAGCCAGCCCCATCCCTCAAGCCACCCAATCCCTCAGGCCATGCCAATCCCTCTCAGCCAGAATCCAGCCATCCCTCAGCCAGAGCCAATCCCTCAGCCTCAGCCATCCCTCAGCCAGCCAATCCTCAGCCAGACCAATCCCTCAGCCAGCCCAATCCCTCAGCCAGCCCAATCCCTCAGCCAGACCAATCCCTCAGCCAGACCAATCCCTCAGCCAGACCAATCCCTCAGCCAGACCAATCTCTCGACCCTTTGTTTGAAAACGAGATTCCTCTCATAATTATCTGGCTCCTTTCCCCTTTGCTCACGCGAGAAAGGCCTTCATTACTCTCATTACTCTACCTTCCTTCCACTTTTTCGCAATTTTCTGAGAATTAATATCATTATCCAAACTTATTTTGACAATACATACATATTCAAAAAATCATGCAGACAATTTCTGGCTATAGATACTCTTTC
>NW_020871204.1:248151-253151 GCF_003789085.1 Penaeus vannamei
TACCGTGCCACACGCCAGGCACTCTGCATTGGCACCAAGCCAGTCTGTTGTTAACCTGCCATCAAGCGAGTCAACCAAGCCGTCAGCTCGTCAGGCTATTTATCATACGCCTTTGTGACCAGCATTGAAGATCGGTTTTGAGCGGGAAGGTAAGATGAAACTACATATAACGGAATTCATATTACTAAATATTTTGCCTCTTCTTCAACGCCATGAAGGTCATAACATAATTTCCATCATGACGAATAGAGATCCACACACACACACACACACACACACACACACACACACACGACATCCACACACACACACAACACACACGACATAACATTACGAATTAACGTGGATCACACATCACGCAAATAAACACGCATACGCACGCCACCAGTCCCACACACATAAACGCACAGGCCGCACAAGTCCCACACACACATAAACACACACACACAAGCACAGGCGTCCCACACACATAAACACACAGGCACGCACAGTCCCCCACACACCATAAAACGCCACAGGCACACACAGTCCCACCACATAAACACACAGTCACACAGTCCCACACACACATAAACACACAGGCACACACAGTCCCACACACATAAACACACAGGCACACACAGTCCCACACACATAAACAATAACACACACCAGCACACACAGTCCCAACACACATAAACTACACAGCACACCAGTCCCCACACACAAAACACACAGGCACGCACCAGTCCACCACACATAAACACACAGGCACACACAGTCCCACACACACATAAACAAACACACAGGCACACACAGTCCCCTCCTGCCACCGAGCCCTTTCCAGCTGCACCGCTTAGACAAACGCCGGTCCCTTAACCCAAATAATCCGGCCTGCATAGTCGGACTAACGAAATGCATTATCTCCGTTCGCCAAGGCCATGCTGCGAATTTTAAAAAAAAAACGGGCGGTGAATCTGTCGCATTGCGGTCTGCGGACATCCGGATATCTGAAAAGCTTTCAATAAGCTCCGGCGGAATCGGATCCGCTACGAACGTAAATGAAAGAGCGGGAAGCAAGCCACGGAAATGAGAGGGTAGAGGGAAGGGAGGAGAAGAAAGAGCGAGAGAGGGCGAGGGAGAGCGATAGAGAAAAAAAGGTATGTGAGAAATAGACAAGATATTCTATATTTTCTTTACCACACACATACAGACACACTATATAATGCATATATATATATATAGTATATATAATATATCAATATATATATATATTATTTATTATATATATCATTTATTAACATATCCATAATATGATAATATAACTAAATATTATTATATATACATATATATATATATATATATATATATTATATTATTCTTATGTATGTTTTTGTTGTTGTGTTTGTGTGTTTGGTGTGTGTGTGGTGTGGTGTGATTGTTATGATTTTACGTGTTGTGGTGTTTGTGGTTTGTGTGGAATTGTTGTTGTGATGTGTTTGACTGTGTGTGTGTGTTGTTTGTGTATGTGTGTGTGTGTGTGCTTATGTCTAGTTTATATATTTTATATAAAATTACGTATATTTTGATATATATAATTTTAAATTTATATATATATTATTTATATTATTCAATTAATATGTATTTGTATTATATAGTATTATTGTTATATACTTACATGTTGTCTAATAATGTGTATGTATGTGTTATATATTATTTATTATATATTTATTATATATCTATTATTTATTATTATTATATATTTTCTTTATATTCTATATTTATATATTATTTATCTTATACGCCACTACGGAGAAAGCAAGAGAGAGAGAATGTAAGAGAGATGAGAGAGAGAGAAGGAGAGCACCGAGAGCACAGTAGCAATGTACGAGAGGCGAGACGAAGACGACGGAGAGGAGGAGAAGCACGCACGAGACACACGCACGAACATAGTCACACTACCATTTATATAGAGAAGTATAATAATATATATTAAACAAGTAAAAGTTATATAGTATAGCAAATCTATAATTACACAAAAATAAAAAACATATTAGATATAGATAACAGTACACACAGACGCAGATAGCAAGACAATAGTTTACAAAGGACATCAGAGACCCAGACGGATTACACACGAAAAGCAAAAACAAAAAAGTAAAAGCGGCGAATCCCCTTCACAGCTGATGGGCTTTAAAACCGCATACTTATAAAATCTGGATCCCATTTTCCTGCTGACCGCACCGAGAGTCCAAGAAAATGAATTGAAAATAGGGAAGCTCCATTAAATCTCATGCAAGACTTCTGAATGTTTTAGCTGTTAATGGAGGGCGTGCTTCGGTCTCTGCATCTGCTCCTTCGTGTCTTTTATTTACCTGTATAAAAAGCCGGGCGTGCAACGTCGACGTGTACAAACAAATGTATGCATTTTTATACATTGTTTGTTATATAATACGTACTATATTATACATATATATAACATATATATACATATGTATATGTGTATATGTATACACATATATATATTATATATATATATATATATATAATATATATATATATATACATATATAATATGTATAATATATTTATATATATGTATATATATATATGTATATATGTATATGTATATATATATTGTATATATATACATGTGTATATATAGATTATATGTTTTATATTAACATATACAAATGTATTATATATATAATATATATATATATATATATATATATATATATATATATATATAAGTATATATGTATATATATATTATATATATTATATATATATATATTATATATATATATATTATTTTATATATTACATATTATTTATATATATCATATATATTTATATATATTATATATATATATATATTATATATATATATATACTATATATATAGTATATTATATATACACACACAACAGCACAGCCATAGTAGACATACACACATACACGACTCGCGCTTCGCCGACCTGTCCCGACGGAGCGCCACTCCAACACGCCTAATCTCTGAAGATAACTCTACCAGATGTATGTCGCGTCACTAGACCTCCGTTCTTTGATTCCAATATCTGTTTCAGATATAGTTACGCATCGCAATGAGAGGAGAGGGAGAGGGAGAGGGAGAGAGGGAGAGGGAGAGGGAAGGGAGAGGGAGAGGGAGAGGGGGGAGGGGGAGGGAGAGGGAGAGGGAGGGGGAGGGAGGGAGGGAGGGAGAGGGAGAGGGAGAGGGAGAGGGAGAGGGAGAGGGAGAGGGAGAGAGAGGGAGAGAGGGAGAGGGAGAGAGAGAGAGAGAGAGAGAGAGAGAGAGAGAGAGAGAGAGAGAGAGAGAGAGAAGAGAGAGAGAGAGAGAGAGAGAGAAAGAAGAAGAAGACAGACAGCCAAAGGAAGAGAGAGAAGAGAGAGACAAAATAATGACAAATCTTCTTTAAAAAAAAAAAGACAAATACATAACATTTCTAATCATTTCTCCTATTCGCAGGGACGAGGCGACCCGTGTCTGACTCTAACTGCCAATGCTCCTTAATCCCTTTTTCTCGAAAACCTCTCGCCATAAGAAGCACTATTCACTCGCCTCTTACACCGATCTCCGCTACACTTACACAGCCCCGCCCGCCGTCACAGGGTCTTGTAACAACCACGGTGGAAGAAGGCAACGCCCACCGCCCTTCACGGAGCGAGATGAAAGGCGAGGAGTGTGATGATTCCCTTCACTTTTTCGCCTTTTTCCCTCCCTCCATTCTTTCCGTCCTTCTCCTCCTTTCTCTAATTCCCTCCATTCTTTCCGTCCTTCTCCTCCTTTCTCTAATTCCCTCATTCCTCCCTTCCTTCCTCTTCTTCCTCTAATTCCCTCATTCCTCCTTTCCTTTCTCTCCTTCCTCTAATTCCCTCATTTCCTTCCCCTCCTTACCCTACTTCTCTCCTTCCTCTAATTCCCTTTTTTCCTCCTTCCTTCCCCTTCTTCTCTCCCTCCCAAACGTCCCCCTATCTTCCCCTTCTTCCTCTCCTTACCCTATTCTTCCTCTCCCTCCTTCCTCTAATTCCCTTTTTTCCTCCTTCCTCCCCCTTCTTCTCTCCCTCCCAAACGTCCCCCCTATCCTTCTCCTCCTTCCTCTCCTTCCCTCCTTCCGCCTCGCTCGCTCGCTCGCCCAAGAGAACGAGAAACCCCCGAAAAGGCGTGAGATTCCTCGCGCGATCGCTCTCATTGGGGATCAAACAGAAGCCACCATCAAAAGGGAAGATTTCCAGCCTGGCTTTTGAGGCCCCGGGTCGTCGTCGTCGTCGTCGTCGTCGTCGTCGTCGTCGTCGTCGTCGTCGTCGTCGTCGTCGTCGTCGCCGTCGCCGTCGTCGTCGTCGTCGTCGCCGTCGTTCGTCAGGATTCGTCGCGCCCCGCCCTCGATGTGACCCCTGGGGGGGCTTTGAGAAAGGGAGAAAGCTTCGTGACAAAGGGGCGGGCGGCGAGGAGAGGAGGGGGTGGGGGGAGAGGCGCACTCTTTTTGCCGTTGCCGTTCACCGTTCCAGCGCGCCCCGCACCCTCCTTCCTCAGCTGGCGGCGCCCTTGGCAGCGGAGGCGATGGGCGCCGGGGTTTCCCGGGTGTGAAATGGCTGACAGCGAAAACCACGAAGGATACGTGTGCTCGGAGGCTGGCCGCAAACCGCAGTCGAGCCCTGAGCTATCATACGTATGTGTGTATATGTGTATGTGTATGTGTGTACATACATACATACATACATACATACATATATATATATATATATATATATATTATATATATATATATTATATATAACTGATGTGTGTGTGTGTGTGTGTGTGTGTGTGTGTGTGTGTGTGGTGTGTGTGTGTATGTGTGTGTGTGTGTGTGTTGTGCTGTTTGTGTGTGTGTGCGTGTGACTATAATATTTCATAATACAGTGTATTTTGAGTATAAAAAAAATCGATCTTTCTATCAATATAGGCCTCTCTAGCAATATCATTATTACAAGAATTATAAACAAGTCCACGGGCGCAG
>NW_020871204.1:268151-293151 GCF_003789085.1 Penaeus vannamei
TCCAACTGATTTGGTATTTAAGTAATGGATATGAATTATGGATCCCAGTGGTGCAAGCCCGTTATCAAATTGTTGATTTGTAATCGAAGTCTTTATAACTTCAATTCAGTCTATCATTCCTCGTGTATTTCATTACGTCACTAGCATAGGAGAAACATCGTTATATTTGTTATATTTTTTTCTGCCTATCCTCAATGTTTCTGTCAGTGAAGTTTCTTCTATTTGGCAAAATTGTTATGAAATTTGTCCCTCCCCCTCGAAAATTCTTGGCTAATAAATATCTTATCATTGATTTCCACATTCAAATAGTTCCTAAAATCGTTGCATCTTCTCAGGCTGAAAACGCTTATTGGTCGATTTTTAAAACTGGTCTCTATGAGTTCTTGACACAAAGAATAAATTAAAATGTTGCAAGAATTTGAGTGCGTGTCACGTGATTGCCGCATAATCCAAAAATGAGTATTTTACTGATTTCGCGTGTTTTTTTTTTTTTTTTTTTTTTTTTTTTTACTTATCTCTTATCTATTCCCATAAGACCATTCAAACTATAATTTATAAACCTCGTATAACTGTAAAGACTGGCGTCTTACAAATATTGTTCAGTTCCCTAGGCCTGAAAATCCCCGACTTTAAAAGCACATGATTACTCATATTTCATTTTCCCTTGCATTATGGCCCTATCTTTGTATCGTATATGCCTACAGATGTTCAAATGGGTGACCGTTCTTTCCAGGCGCGTCATATCTATTGATGGCTGTTCACTATTAGATAATTATTCCTTTCTTTGAAGACGAATCCTCTCTTGAAAGGTTAGCGCGGGGCGACGGTTGCAATATTCCCGCGCTTTTACTTTGTGACGTCAGCAAAGGTTAACCACCTTGCTATGACAATCATTTCTTATATATCCTTATAAAATCATAAGAAATATAACAGCAAATAATCCTTGTCCGTGAAATGCATTTAGATCATATTTGTTTTGCCGTTTTACATCTTCTGAGAGTGAACAAAAGCGTATATTTGTTTACTAGTTTGACAAGATGCCATCCCTTGGGTGAGCGAAAACGTGTTGTTTCTTATTGTTTCGTCATTTCTTCAAAATAATCAAATTATTGACACAATAAGAAAATTTCTGCAGATCCTTTTCTTTTATCATAATCAGAAGATATGATTCTCTAGAAATGTAAAATGTATGTTTTATTTCAAAGGGGGGAAGATTAATGAGTTGCCAGTTACTCTTTAGTCACTACAAATGATCGAAATTCACAGAGAAAACACACCCCACACCCACTCACATATATACATGTATATATATCTGTATACTTCTCTGTGTTTGTGTGCGTGTGTAAAATGTATGCGATGGTAAACGATTTAACAAAGGTCATGTAACACTATGTAGGTATATATGCATTGTATACATGGAGGGGTGAAACGAAAAAAATTATATTAATATAATATGATATGCACTGGAGACCTAACTTTTCACTTACAAAGGTCATCGAAATGGCTGCCCCTTGTATATTCACGATTCACACAAGGTTTTTCACTGCAATAATTACTCTTTTTGAAGATGCTCAGTTCTGGCCATCTATTCTGCAGACTATTAGTTTTCATGTAGCCATTTCAACTTTCTGGGGGGGGGGGGGGATGGTGTAATATGAAAAATTTGACAATCAATTCAACTGAATTTTATCTCACCTACATATAATTCTTTCTCATTGGGCATTTTTGTCCTATAGCTACTGACACCATTACACCATTCCTAACTAGTGATTATTTAAATCTAAAAAGATGACAGTTACTAAACGGGACCATTGAGATTGTTATATATTGGTCAGGGGCCACATATTAAAAAAGGTTGGGAATCACTAGTGTAATGCTATAAAGCCCCCATCATACAAACCTGCTTTTTGAATACTGGAGTCTAGGTCCTTTCATGGCACCCGAGTTTCCTACTCGTGGATGGCAACATCTATGGTATCAAGTAGTCTGCAGCACTGACCTTCTCTTCTTGTCATAACCATGTGCTTACAATACTTACCGAGTAGTAAATCCAGCACTGTTCTTTGGCCGGTGACATTCATAACTCGGTATGCTTAAATTCCAGAACCCAACTGATGATTATAGCTTTGAGGAAAAACTTCAAATAGTTTTAACCATTCAATAAAAATGAAAAACAAAGAAAAAAAATCTGGTTACAAACCAGGAAAATGGAAGTCCTCAAGTTAATTCCATTAATCATATTTACAACTTGCTATTTTGTGTATTCTCATTTTCTATCGTGAAATAAAATATATCAAATTTCATGCTTTTTATTTCAAATAATATAAAAATTGAATAAACAATAAAAAATAACGGTTCTCTTAAACAATTCTTAGAAGTCGAAGTTTTCAAAAGCAATTCTTCATGCAACCTGTACCAGCCCTAGATTAAGCCAGACATTAGTAATTATGTCACAATTATTTAAGGAAATGACGAGATATTCTCTTGTGGTTTTGGGTTAGCTGTCAGCACATATTCACAGGCATATCTGTGAACCATATATTTCTATGTCAATGAAAAAACAACAACTGCAGAATGAAAAAAGCTCATCCGTTGGTAACCCTTTTTAAATTACTTTGTTACATTGCCATTCCTTAGCATAACATTTTATCAACCTTAATTAATGGAAACCGTCAACCAAACATCTATATTCTTAATCAAACACATGCAAAAAAGAATGGACAATGAAAGGACACCAGTTAGTGATTATCGACTTCATTATAGATACAAAATAATCTTGAAATATTGGAAATGTTTAATTCACAGTTTCAGCATGAAGTATGAAGTTCATCAATATCAAATTTGGAACAATAAGGATCACTAGATCTCAGAATAAGAGTATTGTGCTTTGGGGCAAAATACTAACAATCCTTCTTGATTCCAAACTTCGCACTTTCCACTGACAAGACATTTTTTACAATATCAACTCAGTGCTAAAACAACTCCCTTTATCAATTCATACGAGAAATAAATAAGGGTGTAATAAAGTAAAAAAAGTGAAAATCTAGTTAAAGCTACTTTGATTCATTACAAAACAAAATGGACAAAAGCAAAATTTGTAACAAGGCAGAAACTGTGCCCAAAGCTGCTGCCTTTTCACCATACAAAGAGCTTAGGAAAACATGGAGAAAGCCCTAAGAATTTAAACAACCGGTAAAGGTGAAAACCACCTCACAAGAACTACTTACACCTGCAAGTGGTATTTAGACCTACATAAGATATGAAGCAATAACACAGTAAGGTGTTACCAGTAACACATAAGGCATAGCAATCACCAAGGCTTTTTTTCTTCCTTTTTTTTATTTGGAAAATGAAGTCTGTGCAAGGAAATATGTTGCTTTGGTTTCACATAAGCAATGAATGTAAATCTTATTATGAAGGCACAGAAGCAATAAATAAAAGTATTGAATAATTTACTGTGGTTATAACATAGCTGACTGCCTTATTCACAGCTTGTTTACAAAGAAGCCCTACTCCGTGTGACACACAACTAAAAACAGTTGGAGAGGACTTCTGGCATTGCAAAAATGCCATACCCTAATAGTTGCTCTAGTATGTCTTTATTCAGTACCAAAATGTTAACTGCTAATGATTTTAGTATAAACATATATATAACACTTATGACAATAAATTATTACAATAACAATTTCTACCATAAGGTATTTGATGATGTGCTTAGTAAGTACAAGTCCAAAATTTGACCTATTTTAAAGCACTTTATATAACTGATGGACCATCTTGCAAACCACATCATCCCATACATATCATTACAGATGCGGTGATTGGCCTAATCATTACAAACGGTCTCTTTGGAAATATCCATACATGCGTGACTTGTTAAATGGTGACCGAAGAAGCTGCACGTGATGATAAATAATGGTAATTAATAATAATAATAATAATAATAATAATAATAATAATAATAATAATAAAAACTTTGAAAAATCCTTTCTCATTCAGTTATGTAGCTGTCTCTGCAACTAATAATTACTTCTTAACTTGCTTTGACCAAAAAATGTAACCACATAACCTAGAGTAC
Organism: Penaeus vannamei; assembly: GCF_003789085.1. Taxonomy (NCBI): domain Eukaryota; kingdom Metazoa; phylum Arthropoda; class Malacostraca; order Decapoda; family Penaeidae; genus Penaeus; species Penaeus vannamei. Next base: position 272,230 of record NW_020871204.1, read on the forward strand.
TATTTACAACAATGAAAAAATAATTGATAAAAAACCCACACACTAATAATGAAAATAAAACAAAAAAAAGCCAATGTAGTGATTCAGTGTAGCCCTTTCCTACGATCAAATATTAATAAAAACGACACATAAGAGACTGCCATTCACACTGGTGCAAAGCTAGTAAAATTCAGCGACTTATTTAAAAGGCAAAGAAATGTACATTCACTAAAAATGCTTTAAAATGGGTCTTCCTCTCATGATCTGTTGGGGAGGGGCATTCATAAAAAATATCCAAAAGTATTTTGAATATTACACTACAAATGTATTGATGATAAATATTCCTAAAGCTTGTGATGAATTGCTCAGCACCTTTTCTCTTTACATGTAATTCATCTTTACAGTAGATCAAATAAACCACTGTTCGCTTATTAATTATTACTATTTTCTTCAAATTTAAACTTCACTGTATTCTAATCACTCAAAATATAGAGAAGAAAAAAGAAATTACAGGCTAGCCTATTTCTCCTTTTTATTTCGTTCAGCTACAAAAAGCTTGGGGGGGAAGGGGGACTGGTGATCTTGAAGTCCTAACAGAAAAAGGCTACAGGACACTTAATTTCTGTGAAACAAACATAATATATACTCTCTACCTGAATACCAGGAATATTTTACAACCTATGCATATCTAGAAAGTTTTCCGATGAACAGCTCGTGCACCTTCCTCTTCGTATTCACGCTTGCTGACCCACATGCGTTTAAAGGTGTCCAATGATGCCAGAATGGATCCTCCAATCCAAACAGAGTATAGGCGCTCAGCTGGTGCCGAGATCTGTAAATAAAGGAGAAAAAAAAAAATCAAATACATTTATAAAAAGCTTACATAAACACTAACTACTCTTTATGAAATGTAGCTTCTCAAAAATGTGCGTTAAACCGATCATAAAGGAAGGTGGGTCTGAACGTCCATTCTGTAGCTGTGAATGAGATATTTACATTTCCTGTCTCTCCATTCAAAACTGCTGACAAGATCTCCACTGATACACTAAGTACTGCCTCATTTACCATCCTATTTACTTTAAGCTCCTCAAATACCTTGAAATGTCACAGTGAGCTTTCAGCGGGATAAAACTACTATTTGAGTATTTTCGTCTTTTCAGTCTGAGGACATAATGCAACAGATACAATAGCTATTGACTATAATCACGGGGAATAAATTTCTTTATATCAATTATTAAGGCTACTAATGTCATCCATCTAGCCTTTCTGGTGGGGTATTTGCCGCGTAAGCCGGACTGTCCACTCCCTCTCTAGAGCGAATCATGACATGTATACATGTTTCCTGTCAAAATTGTAAGATATCCATGATGGTTATACATGTGCCCATCAGTAAGAAGTTAACCCAATGGATTTAGATAATTCACTGTCATTACATGGATCAAAATAATGGCATTAAGTTTCTCGATCAGCCACTCTGACGGGTGCGAAGCTTGTTGGCTGGGTGTACATGAATACTTGGGTACTGTGACAAGACCCAATGCCTCCCCTTTCCAATGTTATTTTCTTTTTTTATGCATAATTTATTTTAGCTTTTTTGCCATTTTCTAATGTCCATATATGTTATTGGATTTGCTTAATTTTTACTTTGTTTTTGTAATATTCAATTTTCTGTAATATACCCTGCACTGTCAGTCATAGTGGCAAGGAATAAGATCCTGAGCATGGAAATAGCATCCTCCCTGGAGCAGGCGCTTTTCTAGTCATGGCTCACAAACATCATGGCGTCCGCCACCACAAATGGGGAATGCATGAATACATGTATGTATGTATGTATATAAACAAATGGGCATTAACATAGTTCTAAGCCTGAAACTGCTGCTTTACTGCTCAAAAGGTTGGCAACCACGCACAAGACCAGGATTAGTACTCTTGCCCAAACCTCACTGTGACATTAGAAGGTGCAGAAAATGTGTAGTAGATGTCCTAAAAATCTGTGATTATTTGAAGCAGTTAAATTCAAAAGTTTATACTTAATGATTGCACTGATCTTTTTTAAGACATTAATTCAAGCCGAAACCACAAATACAAAGTGAAGTTGGTTTGAAACTAAGGATAAACACAACACATAAGCAGGTTGGCCCCATTTTGACCAATGACCATTCTGTTCCCCCAGATTTTGATATATAACTGAATGGAATAGGATATTTTACTTTCACTGTTGTTTATATTTGGAATCTATGCTTGATATCATTTAGCATGGCTGATCTTTTCAAAACATATGAAGATGGCAAGCAAGATGTCTGTAGGGGGCTCAGGAACCAAAACTAGTCTAGAAGTATTGAAACTGTATCTTCATCTACTTTCCAGGACACATTACATTCTTGCCAAGTAATTTGTAAGGCCCAGGAACACTAGTACCTAATTTTGTTAAACTAGACTATAAAGGAAAAACATGTAAAATAACCAAAATATCTTGCATGGGCCTTAACTTGTTCATGTCAGGTGGCATTTATTCTAATCTTTTACTCTATTCTTTATTCTAATCATGTAGTGCTGCATTTGGCTCAGCTTGGTGTGGGTAAAAGCTGCTTCAGTTGCACCAATTCATTTTCTAAGTGTGTAGATCACTTACCCCTGACTCAGAAGTGACTACTAAATGTAAACCAATCAAAACCTTGATGTTACCACCTACCAATGATTCTTGCCAGAGGCCTTCAATGTTGATCTCCCGACTGAATGCAAACCTTGTTATAATGACAGAACTTGTTCAAAACCTCACTATTGTGTCAGACTGCTTCTAAACTCAATTCCCTTAAACTACCTCACCAACACTTTCTCTCTCAGTGGAAATCTCAAATCTACCAAATCAAATATGCAAAATAACATACCCTAATCTTGATGTCCTTTGGAGCTAGTTTCTTCACTTCAGAGAGAAGTCGGTCGCCAAATCCTTTGAACAAGGTTGATCCTCCAGAGATGACAATATTTTGGTAAAGCTGTTTTCGGAGATCCATGTCAGATTTATGAATTGCACAAATAAGGGCTTCATGGATGCCTACACTCTCGTCTCCGATGAGGTCTGGTCGGAAGAGGACCTCAGGTGCTCTGAATCGGGCCTGGCCAACCTGGTAGAAAAAAAATATTTTGGAATATTCTAAGCTGTTTTCCCTTTCATCAAAATGTAAAATCAATGACAAAAATGGATGAGGGACATGTAAAAGATGGAAGGAAAAAAAATATATATATATATCTTATCATTACTATTTATTACAGTTTTTTTCAAAATAGTATATTCCTATTCATATCATTTCACCTTAAAAGTTCTAAAAGGAAATATTTTGGTTGCACACTCACTTCGACTGTTGCCCCGTTGGGTAGAACATACGAAAGTCGCTCAGTATCGACAGTTTCCTCCCGTTGTGGATTTGAGGCCAGGTAACATACTCGTTCCTTCATCATTTTAACAATTTCGAATTCAGCTGAAGAATATAGATTCAGCCCTTCCTTTCGTAGCAGAAGTTTTAGGTACCTGTAGGTTCATCAAACACCTATTACTACAAGTGCTGAAGTAAGAGACCCACAAGTGCTAGGACATGTGACACATTTTGGGAGGAGGAGGAGGAGGAGGAGGAGGAGGAGGAGGAGGAGGAGGAGGAGGAGGGAAAGAAGAAAAGGAAGAAAAAAAAAAAAAAAAAAAAAAAAAAAAATCCTGTATGCTTGTCTGCTGTAAAACTCTAATCACCATTTGAAAACGATATCACATAATAAATGACACAAATCCATGCTCAGCTATTATGGGCAAGTAAAAGGAGATAAATCACAGACAAACACAAAACAAAAGATAAGCCTGATTAGACAAGCCCTTACCGTGTGACATCTCTGCCACCAATGTCCTCTCGCATAATGGAATGTGGTAAAGCAAAGCCCTCGTAGATTGGAACAACATGAGTTACTCCATCACCAGAGTCCAACACAACCCCAGTCGTTCTTCCTGAGGCGTATCTGTGGAAATTAGTTAATTTTATTAATGTATTATCTCATCTTTATCATTCTTAATGTCAAAGCTTATATTAACTGTTTCCTTTTTTATTTTCATTTGACACTGTCCTATGCAGGAATTCATTTTAAAACAAATGACATGACTGCCTGAATTTTGGTTTTTGGTTTTGAATAACATAGCTACTTATCTTTTACTGTAAAGAGAGCATAAACGCTATTACAAACAGCCTTATAGTAGTACATGTACATAAAAACATTTTTCATATAGAGGGCTCCACAATTACTAAGTCACCAATGAGCGAGTTACAAGAAGTACTTCTCTCCTCTTTACCCTTTTCCTTGATTTTTGTTAACATTTTCTAGCATTTAATACTGCTGTTAGTAACGGCAGCAACGATATAGTAATTATGTTTATAACAAAAATAACACTGTCAGTACTGATAGCATTGGTAAAAAAGTGTTTTCCCGCTGTTTCAAGGAAAGGTGAGGTCTAAAGATCTACTAATTGACTCCTTTGTGGCTAAGCACTGACAAAGCCATCTATGTACAGACACATTTAACAAAACAATACCAAAGTGAACACAACATTTTCCCATCGGCATTGGGTTACCAACTGGAGTATAATTTGCCCAAACTGGCTAATCTGTCTTATTTGCCGCAATCATCAAAGGTTGTACAAAACTGTAAGGATTTTTTTCATGCAACTGTTTCATTATGAATGATATGTATATAGTGTTACACTAACATATCTGGTACTTTGGTAAATTTACTTTAGCCTTAGAATATCATCCCATACTCCTACTACTCTTGTATACTCATATCTGCCTGAGCTTATCATACAGTCTTCTTTTCACGTCTCTATCTTCTTGCAGATGAGACATAATGAGTGTGAAGTAGTCACCCTGGTACCATATGGCATATATCATTTAGCTAAACCCTACATCTTTTTCCTTTTCCTACATTTCCCTGCCAGACACATCTGGTATATCACCATCACCATCACCTTTTTATATATATACCTAGATACTTTTAAATTCATCTAAATACACACTTTATTGTTTTACATGATAAAAAAAATTGTTCATTTTGGTATTTCATTTACATACTGATAGCAATTACATTCCTGTGCCCAGGAATAGGATGTTGAACATGGAAATGGCATCCTCCATGGAGCTGCCACTCTTTTAGTCATGGCTCACGGACACTACATTCCACACTCATTTATTGATGGGAATAAAGCAAAAACCCCTTTTTAAATACCAAAAGAGTCTTATCACCCTCCAAGAGCTTTGTCTTTATGAGTCTTTTCTGTCACCCTGGCCTTCAGCAGAAACACTCATGATGCAATTTCACATCACCCGGCCTGCAGCCAGATTTTCCCATGATGCCATGTTCATATCACCCACCCCTAAAGGCAAATATTTTCATGATGTGATGGTCATGACATCCGAATCGATGGGGTTAATCTAATCTAAAATGACCTTTTACTTATACTCAGTTTTAAAATCAGCTTCAACTGATCTTGAATATCAAAATGACACATTTTGAATTAACCCGTATGATCCAGATGATGTTAAGGTCCAGTCATGGAAAAATCTGGATTAAGGGCCAGGTGACATGAACATGCTGTCATCAGTTAAAATGGCCTCAGGCCGGGTGACGTGATCTTGCCATCATGAGCGAAGGCTAGGGTGATGGAAAAGATTCACCATGAGTGCACAAACCTCTTGGAATGGGATTTGACCCATTTGGTACTTAGAAGGGGGCTTTAGCATTATTACCATCGATAAACGAATGTGGAATATAACATGCATTAGCGATAACAGAAAGAATGCCGGCTCCCGCGAGGATACCATTTCCGTGCTGTGTACCGTATTCCTGACTACTGTTACCGGTGGCGCAGATTTTATAAAGGAAAATTGAAAATTATGAAAAAATAAACACAACCAAATGTTCCTTATTTCATTTTTCTTGCACTATGTTATTTACTACATAAATATGCTATGGAGTCTGTGGAAGGAAAATAAGCCATTTCCATCTGGATAAAGCAAATAAAAGAATATAACATGCATAAGCGATAACCGAAAGAATGCTGGCTCCCGGGAGGACACCATTTCCGTGCTGTGTACCGTATTCCTGACTACTGTGACCGGTGGCGCAGATTTTAAGGAAAATTGAAAATTATGAAAAAATAAGAAACGCACAACCAAATGTTCCCTATTTCAGTTTTCTTGCACTATGTTATTTACTACATAAATATGCTATGGAGTCTGTGGAAGGAAAATAAGCCATTTCCATCTGGATAAAGCAAATCAAAAGACAAATATGGACATTAGAAAATGGCAAAAAAACTTTTAAAAGTTTACACAAAGTAACTTTGCAAACGGTAGGGAACAGAGTTTTGTCACCGCTCATGGGAGCTCACGCAATCCTGACCTATGTGCCGCATCCCACGATGTTAGCTACTTACATAACTCAATTCCCATGTTTTCGGCACAGTGATTTATGCGATGCAACCAGAACCAACGAGTTAAAAAAATTAATAACTTGTATACTTACAGGCTAAGAACTGCCTGGATTGAAACAAAGAGTGCTGGAACACTGAAAGCTTCAAAAAATATTTCTGCTGCCTTGTCTCTATTCTTTCGTGGATTAAGGGGAGCTTCTGTTAGTAGTACAGGATGCTGCAAGGAAAGCATGGGTCAATACTTGAATCTATTCTTAATCAGCCAAATCAGTAAGGACATAATTGCAAACATAAAATGTAATTCCATTTCAAAAGTGCTTATGCAACAGCACCATATTATCAGGAACAATTACCTCTTCGGAAAAGGTCTGAAGCTGGTCTTTGCTATAAATGTACTGCCATATGCGCTCCATATCATTCCAGTCTGTGACAATGCCATGTTCCATTGGGTAGCTGTCAAAGGAGTATTTTATACAACAAGAGTCAGACGTTTAACGACTAAAGAAAGATTCAAAACTTTATGTCAAGAAATTATATTCAACTACATGCCACTTCCTCTTTATAAATCAAAATATGTCATTATTAGTAAATCATACTCACCTAATAGCTAAGAGACCACGGTGTTCTTGAGCTTTAGGGCCAACAAAATAGTCTCCTTCTAGGGCTCCCACCATCACTCTTTCATATTTTGGTCTGCCAACACTGTCAAACAGAAATATAAAGTATCAGCTTGTAGATTTAACCCATTAACACGGGTATATTTTGGAGCCGAAAATAAAAGATTCCGGGCGGCTACAAAATCGGCGAGCGGAGCTGCCCCAGACTCTGTCTGCCCACCGGCCGCGGCCCACTGCTGTCACAGTACAAATACCAGAAACGAAGCATGCAACATCAAGTCCTCCATTCAGAAAACACATTGCAACTCAAGATATCTGTGATTTATAGTTTCTTATAAACAGAAATAATAGAAATATAACACTGGTCTCAGCCACCACTTCATATCTATCTTGAATGTTTCAATAATAATAATAATAATAATAAAAAAAACAGATGTTGAGAAGCAAGAAGAAAAAAAAAGGAGGAAGAGAGAGAGAAAGAGAAAGCAAAAGATGAGAGGAGTATAGGAGCATTGGAGCAAAAGAAAAAAAGGAAGAGTATGTGAAGGAAGGGGAAAGAAAGAAGAGAGCACATGAGCAGGAAGAGGAGGAAAAGGGAAGATGAGAAAGAGAAAAAATAATATAAGGAAGTAATGGCGACAATGCAAATAAATTAAGGAAGGAGAGAGAGAGAGAGAGTGAGAGAGAGAGAGGAGAGAAGAGAGATGAGAGGAGAGAGAGGAAGAGAGAAGAAGAGAGAGAGAGAGAGGAGAGAGAGACAGAAGAGAGAGAGAGAGATGAGAGGAAAGAGCGATGAGAGAGAGAGAGAGAGAGAAGATGAGAGAAGAGAGAGTGAGAGTGAGTGAGAGAGTGAGAGAGTGAGAGAGAGAGAGAGAGTGAGAGAGAGAGAGAGAGAGAGAGAGAGAGAGAGAGAGAGAGAAGAGAGTGAGAGAGTGAGAGAGGTGAGTGAGTGAGTGAGTGAGTGAGTGAGTGAAGTGAGTGAGTGAAGTGACTTTACTCTTATAACTAGAATGCAAACACGTGGTTAAAATTTGCTATAATAATCCTATCATTAAAAATAAACAATTACAATATCCATATCCTTGGCAAAATGCTTCTTCTAATGCAACATTTGGTCATCTTTTCCCCTATTAACATTTGTAACTAATATCACTACTGGTAGCTCATCTTAAAAGTACATAGACTACCACATATGAGTTTATTTCTATACCTATATATCAAATCTTGGTTTCATTACATGTAATGTTTCATAATGACTGAAGTTAATTCTTACATCCTTCATGTATCTTTCATAACTATCATGGAAGAATTAAAAATCTATAATGTAAAGATTAAGAAAAACATTGTAAACCCAGAACTTCACTTCTCTAGTATTTATCAATATCAGTATCATTGCATGAGCAATAACTGCTTAAAAATCTTTAAAGAGAAAATACAATGACATTCTCATGACAATATAGTGTATGCCATGACTGATTAAGTAACGTCTTCCACCTACTGACAATACAAACATTCAAAGTAGATCATACTCAAGAACTAAAGATCAAGCCAATAACTGGAATGAAAAGCATCAGAAACAAATTACGTCAACAGGTGTGCCTAAGCGACACACGACACCAGTGCAGCAACCACCTGCTACCTACTATGTGGTGTCACCTAACAATCAACCAACACTGTTCTTTTTATAATTAATATCCTTTATTACTCACTGGAATTTCACAGTTTCTTGTCAATGCATGATTTTCACTATTTTCTTCTTTGTTTGTGTCGGATATTTTTGCTAAATACTATACAAAGTGATGGTGATTTACAGTCTCTCTTTTTTGTTTTCTTTTTTTCTTTTTTTGATCAACTGGTCTTACTTGCTTACTTCCCCTCTTCAACAGAAGAATACACATTATAAACTGACAATTTACATCCAAGCAGCATAACTCAGTCACCTGATGTTTGCACTTGTAGTTAAGAGGATATAAATTATCTTCTTTACATATGATGACAAAAGTAATAACAAAAAAACAACTTAGGTAATTCAATATATTTTTAAGTAGCAAAGTATTTTTACAGAAATAAATATCTGCATTTTGCATGCATATATGTGTTTATCTATTTCAGTAAATTGTTAATTTGCACATTTATGAGCAAAATATTTATCAAGTGATTTCAAATCTGTAACTGCATAAAGAAAAATCATAAGCAACTCCTTTTCACAGACCTTTCCTTATCTTAAACTGAATGGGGTTATTCTAGATAACTCAATTCATATCTTATCATTACAAAATCAATACCTCATCAAAAAGAAACAAACTAATATCAATGTAATAGAAACTTATTTCTCTAAATATTTTACACCATAATTCTGAACCCATGTAATAGAAATATTCACTGAACAGGTTATTAATTAGTATTTATAACTACTAATTACTATTACAAACAACCACTACATATCTTTCATGTCATATGAAAGGTGAACAAAGCAAAAATATCAACATCAATCTAACAACATGTACTATTATTCTTTACTCACTAATTTGGGAAGTGGCACTTTGGAGTGTGGTCACCGGCAAAACCTGCTTTGATGATACCCGAGCCCTGAAAAAATATAGGAGTCAGTTTATCAAATTTACACACACACACACACACACCATTCATTGACAAATCCTCAAGGAGGCAAAAGAGAAACACTTGTGATTTATATAAAAATTCACTCATTATAACAGAATTTCTATTAAAAAGATGAAATATATAGACAACCAAGGATCAGACAATTGCAGACAGAATAATTAGTCTACCTAACAAGATAATGAATATTCATAATAGGCTTTAATAAAAAGAAAGAAAAACCTTGAAACTACAATAAGTTTATTTACCAGTGGAATACCTTTACAGAAATAACCTGGAAGTAGCAGGAAACCTCAAAAAAGGGTGCAAGGACATACACATACAGGAGAATATAAAAAAAATGACAAAAACTTTTCCTTATACCCTTACAATATGAAAAATATACATGATTAGAGATGCTCCCTTACATGTCCCAATTTTTTTAAAGCAGCAAAGCCCCTTATCAAAATGAATGAGGTTCTTGTTTCAACCCCTAAGCAGCAGGAACGGACAGAGCTGGGAAGCAGGCAGGCGGGGAAAATTCCACCTGGCAGAGTCTTGGACATAATATTACGCCCTCCACCCTTTCTACTGGGACATAAAATCATGCTACCCACTATCTAAGGGGCAATCACCCTTTTCCATGGGATCTCTGGTGTCTTTAAAACAGAATGAATTATACTTCCAGGTATTCTCAAAGTATTCATAAATTATTATAAATATTAGACTGAATATCATCATATAAGTACTGATGCACCATCAAATAAAATCCTACTAAAATGCTTCAACTTTAAGACTCATTTCATCTTTCACAAACAGGCTGCACATGTTAGGCAAGTCATTCTCATCAATTAGTCAGAACACAAACATGGAGTAGGAGTGTTTTGGTGAAAATGTATCTTTATGCAGTCTACTTTGACATTTGACCTAATTGAATTAATTCAACCTTTTAGCAATCCACCTTTTTATCTTCCCCAGTATCCAATATATTGTATTCCTATCAATAAAGTAAAGAACACAAATTGAGATTTCAAGTTCTCTGCAGATGATAAAAAAGAGGAGCCATCAGTGATAAAGCAGCAGAACTTCATAACTAATACAGCTGCAAAAGATAAATCATGCCATCCTGTATCTATTTCTACTTGCCGATCTAAATACATAATTCTGATAATCTTTATACAATACCCAAATGAGAATTATCCCCTTCACATTTTGTTTTAATAATTTTGTTTACATATAGATGGCTCCATAAGTCCTATGGGGATAAATTACTAGGCCTATTGGATCTCAATTCCTTGTATCATGAAAAAGTAAAATGAAATAATAATAACTATAATTACTATCGATCATCATTACTGCTACCTTTGATATCTTTTTGTTATTATCATAATCATTATCACTGCTATTATCATTATCATTACAAAGTTCATACTCATTATCATTACCATAATCATCATTATCTATCACTGTTACTATCATTATCTTACTATATTTTCATCATTATTATACTGATGATGAATATTGTTATTATCATTATCCATTTAATTTTCACTATCAGTGATTTTAGGATTACTTTCATCATATGGACTATGCTGTTATCCAAATGAAAAGAAGATAATGATGATGATTTTGATTGGCCAAAGCAAATGTTTACGATACTCCTTTATTGTATATATGAGGCATGTTCCACCCATTACCTACTTCTTGGTTGTGTGGTAGAAAGGGTAAGGCGGTACTAAGTAAGGTACTGAGACACTCTGAAGATGCTGGTCTGAAGTTAAACATGTCGCATAACATAAGATTATGTTCCTTATACACCTGCACATCCACAACAGGCCTACATGCGGCTTCCATGCCTCTGTGTTCCAACCATGTCTAACAAAATCTTCATCTTCTTAATGCTGGCAAAATGATGCTTGTACATCTCCCTGGTGATTTCTCAGCAAGTAAGAAACCAGGCAAAGTTCTACCTTGACAAAATATAGTAGCGGTAGTTTCTTGGTTTTTGCCAGAAAATGAAGCAGAGATCATGGCAATCAATTTAAACAGTACCTTTACTGGGTTAGACAGTAGGCTTTCCACTGTAAAGCACAGGACTGGAAGTTTCCAGTCAATTTGGAAAAAACACAACCAGTTTAACCTAATGCCAATGGGAAAATGTTTCATTCACTTTCTTATTGTTTTGTTAAATGTTTCTGCAATGTTTTTTTATTCTTTTTTACTAATGCTATCAATATGAACACTTATTTTTGTTATAAACATTATAATTACTATATTGTTATTGACATTACTAACAGCAGTATTAGATACTAAAAAATATTATTGAAAATCAAGGAAAGGGGTAAACAGGTGAGAGAGGTAGTTCTCGTAACAGACTAATTGGTGTCTTAGTACTTTTATGTAAAAACAATTACTAAATTAAACAGACAGTGGGCATGGCATGTACGTACATGCCATCCCCAGCAATAAGTGGTTAATCATAAGATTTTTTTTGTTTTGTTTTGAATGCCACTGTGTGTATGTCCTTAATTTACTAGTTGCAGATGGCATAGTAACATGCAATACCTGCACTGGCCTGAATCAAGGAATGCACATCATAATATAGGCTACATCATTTGTTTGTCATAGGTAGCTTGTCTTTCCCCAATAGTAGTGATATAACTTGTTTGGAATCACAATTAGAATGCTAAAGTGAAAGGAAATATTAAGATTTTCAAAGATTTGATTACAAACACCATATGAGAATGATTAAGAGCCCAAAGTGGTGGCTTAAGTACTCAGTGAGCAGAGCACAAAGGGATATATTGATGAAATGCACTAAATCCCACATCACTGTCATAGTTAACCTATTTTCTGCCACTATCATTGGATTAACAATGGCCAGTTCGTAAGAGAATTGTTATATGAGTAGAAATACATCCACTTTTAAACAAATAGACCTTCAAACATACTTGAGAAGTCTGACAATAAAACAATTTATATAAATAATCTGCACACAAATAAGTATATAGTGGGTATATATATATCACAGATATATATATTAATAAACCTTAAAGAAAAAAAACATACACAGAAATACAAAAGTAAACACAAGCATCAGAAATGTCCAAACAGAAGTCACTGCTGCACCCAGTTTACATTCCTAAAGGCAACTTATACACCAATGAAAACTCAGTCTGAACTTCATGCATTATTTTGAAAACTTTTGGTGCTTCTTTATCAAAAACATATTCCCTTCCTATTAAGACTGCAAATTGGGAGGCAGATTCATAATATTAATTTCATGTTAAAGCTTACAGTCATACAATTATTTCAGATTATATAAAATAAACTCAACAGTAAGACTCATCATCAATTTATGAATGGCAGAAAAATAGTAAAAGTATAATTACTAACATTATAAAAAGTGTTACTTTTTCTGCTGAATGGCAGAGTAGCCCAAATACTGTAGCCACTATAGCCAAATACTGATTCTGCTGAATGGCAGAGTAGCCCAAATACTGTAGCCACTACAGATACTACAGTCTGGGGAGGTGGCATCTTTGTCGTGCAAAGGTTTGTTTACAAAGTGATAATGTCAGCAAGCTAGAATATGCACATGTTTTACATGTAATAAAGCTTTTTTGTATGTAAATGATGCTGTGAAATATAATCAAAGTTGCAAAATTAGCAACAGTACATGCAAATTGTGAGCACAGTAGAAATAAGTGCAAAATATACTCTTCATGACAAATATGATAGGTTCCAGAAAGGGAGAACAACATAGTGTATCTTGGTTAATAAAGGCTTATTCATTTCTACTTTGTTAGTTGGGAAAATGTTGATCCTGCACCAGTAGTTGATATTTACATGCATCATCACTGCAAAATGTAGATCTGCCAGTAAAAGCTCTGCCAAGTTTATTTCCATATTGTCATAGCCTGATAGCAATTCAGCATGGACCGTAGTGCTTTCTAAGCTTTATAGTATCGGCAGCATGTCTAATGAAAGAAATGTAACCAATTTTGGATATATATAGTACAAAAAATATTATAGATGAATCTGAAGACATTTTTGCTTTATTGTAATGTTAGAGAACTGAAAATAAAACTACTTGAAGTTGCTTTAACCCCTACTAGTTGATCTAACAGCAGTGCAGGGTTGGCTATTCTCCAATTTGACATCTGTAGGGCAGGCTATTTATGACAAACATTTCATTACTCTGACATGGCATAAGCAATGATAATAACAGCACTAGTTACAATACTGATAATGTTTAAATACTAAAGATAATGATAATGTTAATAATGATGATCAAGTTTTATATATGCCTATGAAATAGGTATAATACTCGGAATGTTGCTTTGCCATCTTCTACAAGGACATATAACCACCAACTAGGAATGAGCCTAATGATATATATATCTGAAGCAATTGCCAAAGCCTATAAGCTTTTACTGCTACAGCCCAGCCACTAAACCTCTTCCGCTATTGATCTAAAGAAATGAACCTTAAGAGTGTCTGTTGTAAAGGATATAAGGGTAATTCTTTACAGTATGGGCATACTTGCCACAGACTGTCCCCAATTCCATGTCAAAAAATTTATTTATCAATATAAGTTGCCATGATTAGGCATACCGAGGGAAAGGTTGATAGAGGGGGCTTTGCCTCCTAGCATCCCCCAGGAAATATTGTCTTCACCTCGGTATGCACGGCAAGACAGAGCTGAAACTTGGGAGCAGCGCTTTCCGTGATCTTTTACCTTTGTATGTGGTGTTACCGTTCATGTCTGCAGATTATTTTTTGTACAGCCGACTAAAACTTTTTGTCCTCTACAAGAATATATTCAATTTGCCAGAACTTAGTGAGTCCATACCATTAAGATTAACTGATATAAGTAAAGAAAATAGAAAATATATACATTTCCTATTTTCTATATCTTGAATTACTTTCATATACTCTGTTTTCTATATTTCATATTGATATCTTGAATTATTAAAATTTCTTATTTTCAAATAAAAGCATGATGTCATAGTCCCAAAGACTCCTTGGTCTTACTATTTCCATGCAATGTTTACCTTTTTCGATTTGTTATCTCAAAGGTTTTAGTTATACATATATATAAAAATAATGGTTAATCTTGCAAAGAGCGACGCACAGAGATAAAGGGAAATGGACACCGCCATCTAATAGAGCATAAAAAATAATCAGGTGCAGCTGCTGCGGCCTCACATTTACTGCAAATTGATGAAAATATCTCTTGAATATCTAAACTCAGTCCACAACACCCTCAAATAGCCAGAATCCTTATGCCCATTTTCTATAAGTTGGCATAAATGCTAATAAAGGAGAGTACAGGGGAGTGCAGGGGGGTATGCTGCCCCCATCTAGAGAATAAATATAAGGTAGGAGAGCTTGGGTTTGGGTTTTTGGTTCACAAGATACCCTGTTTTTGGAATTTTGTCTCTAGAGAGTACATCACCCTTGGCAACACATACCAAAATAAATATAACATTATCAGCTGTTTTAATCGTCCAGAATAAAACCACACAAAAATAGGAATACTAGTCATAAAAAATACATAAAATACTAATATGGTTAAAAATCATTCTAGGCTAGATAATGATAATTCCATAATCACTTCACAAAACCCATGAATCTACGCATGAAGCAATACCATAAGCTCAGTTCTTCATGCTCCAGCAATAGTAAACAATCCTTCATTATATACATCCTGGCTAATTGAATTCTAACATATCATCGTCAAATAAGCAACCAAGCCTAACTCTTTCTTGCTAGAATATACATGGCGGACGTTTGTTTCCCTTTTCCGGAGTACAAAGGCTATGGCATGTAGTTCTGTTTTCGAGAATTATCAAAAATAAAAATAAAAGTAATCATAATAACTCAACTGGCAGTGTTACGAACAAAAATAATAATTTTGGAATACAATAAATGGACACCTTTAGGCTAATAAACGTGAAAAAATTACTAATAACAGTACAAGGTGGCAGCCATTGTGACAACTATCCCTTGATATGCTCTAATTATTTGATATTATGATTTCACAATAATAAATAATTCAATTTTGTTCTCCACAATTACTATGACGATTAACCACTACTGAAGAAAAAATGCATAAAAAAACAAAAACAAAAACAGTTTCACCTGGACCCTACCTCACGCCTTGGTAAACACCAACAACATTGAGGCAAATTACAAAAAAAATATTCTTAATTTTAGGCTCCACACCGTATAACACGACGAACCCACAACCCTAAAACAAAATGCGAAAGAGGTTCATCCTAAAAACAACCAAAAGGACCTTTATTTCCGCAGAAGACCTGTAATAAAGGCGTTCCATATGAGGTTCGGTTCCTCAACCTCCCCAAAGCCCTCACAACCTCACAGGCCCAGAGATCGATAACCCTCCTGCCACAACCCCAAAACCTCACGACCCGAGTCCAATGCAGGGTCTAAAGAAGCCCCAAGGAAGACGCAATAAGCCGAACAATTACGAATAAACATGAGAGGCAGGATGAGTCATCGAGCAGAAGAGATCATTTGACAGGCGCGCCCCGGCCCACCCCCCTCCATCTCATGCTCATTTTCACCCCATTTCTCCTCATTCCAACCCCTTCCTCGCCCTCCAACCCTGCCACTCACATTGTCAATGACGACCGGCTGATTCACAATGACTTCGAAGGGCTCCATCGTGAAGGAAATGTGTGGTTAGAGGGGGTCGCAGGGCCTGTGCACGAGCTAGCGCTTCTCGCCCGTCATCCGCCAGAGCACGACTGAATGGACGAGCGAGATGGCGGTGCGGCGTCGCGGCGGGAGCTTCGGATGGGCCGAGGGGCGCGCCGCGACCAGGACTCCTGTAGGATGCCTCTGGGGACTCTGTGGCGACTGATGTGACTCTGGGATGATTGGTGTGTAGGCTGAGGGATGCGACTCTAGCTAAGAATCCTTTAGGACGCTTTTGGACGCTAATAGGGATTCTGGAGAGACAGATATGGGTCAAGAGGCGCGACTTCAGCTAGGATTCCGGCAGGATGCTTTTTGGAATTCACCAAGGACTATATGGTGATTGCTGTGCACCCTTCGAAACGAACTGAATATTATGCAAATAATCATGTTCATTCTCTGGGATGGAATTGAGACTTTATAAGGACTGCTATGCTCTAGTTAGAACAGAACGGAGAATCTATAATGAGTGCAATGAAAGCTTTGCGAAGGACCAGGAATTGCTACACCGTGTTTAGCATACACCACAGATTATTATATAATTCTTTTTGATGAACTGCAACATGTAATATTGTTTTCTAGTTCATTTTGAAAATGCATTTCTTTTTTATATATATTGAGGGTTTTGTAACGGGATACCTGATATTTGTGCCTTATTTTCATTCAACTAGATTATATCACAATTTGTTTTTGTAATTTGCAATGGGGATGTTGGTACTGCATGAAGCAATACTCTACAAGAATACATTTATGTCAATAAGGAATTAAAATATATACAGACCTCTTCCACTATTATGACACGTATTTCATTTTATCATGAAAATTGTTAGATTACTCTTAACATTCTACTTTATAGATACTAATGTTATGAATCCTACATTTAATATGCCACAAATGTCGCATGCATTATCTTTGTATTTTTTAATGGTATAATACACATCTTGGAAAATAGACTGTGCAATAATCGATATTTTTCATCAAATTGAAAAGGTTTCTCTTTGAGCAAGTGGAAATATAATTCGGAAATATTGTTTTTTGTTCCAAAGAGTCTTTTATACGTGGAATTGTAATGTAATCTCAATTATTCATTGCGAAAATATAGTGTTATTAAGTTTTGAATATAGCACAGTTACCCATAAAATATAAGTTTTCTTTGATTCCAACACAGAGAATGGTTAACAAATCATCGGCACGCACAAGCCTTCCTCAGTTATATCATGCATTTTAATGACTTGTTGCAGATGTATCTTATTAGAATTGGCATCCCGTTAAAATGATAGACAACAGAACCGTACGTGTCATCTGTGTCTGACTCACTTTCCCTTGGCAAATTCCGTGACAGCTTCCGGCCACAGGTGGGAATTCAAGCGTTGACGTCATTTTCAAAATTATTTCCAAAAGTCTCGCGGTTTTATTCTTTATGGAGACGTTTAGCTACTTACTTTTTTGTATCATTTGCATATACATATTCCTTTCAGAGATGGTGCAGTTTGAAGGAAAGTTTTAAAAATGTGCGCACTTTATCCTACAAAGAATGCCTATGGTGTAGGGAGAAGCATTGCCAAATAGTGAACAATTAATGAAAAAGAATATATAATACACAGAAGAAATGTATGCGAACACATGCAGTATACATATATACATATACATATATAGCATATAAACATGCACATAAACTATGTACATAGCCGTATTAAAATATGAAATATATACACATATGTAAGTGTGCGTGTACGTGCGTGCGTGCGTGCTTTAGTGTGTGTGTGTGTGTGTGTGTGTGTGTGTGTGTGTGTGTGTGTGTGTGTGTGTGTGTGTGTGTGTGTGTGTGTGTGTGTGTGTGTGTGTGTGTGTGTGTGTGTGTGTGTGTGTGTGTATGAAGCAGCAAAGCGAAAAGGCCTTCGGTATATTCGTGTGCTTTCTTGTTCTTCCTTTCGTTGTTCCTGCTGCAAATACACACACACACACACACACACACACACACACACACACACACACACACACACACACACACACACACACACACACACACACACACACACACACACACACACACACACACACACACACACACACACACACACACACACACACACGCCATATATATATATATAGCATATGTGTGTGTGTTACCACACACACACACATACACATACATACATACTATATATATATATATATATATATATATATATATATAATATATATATAGAGTGTGTGTGTGTGTGTGTGTGTGTGTGTGTGTGTGTGTGTGTGTGTGTGTGTGTGTGTGTGTGTGTGTGTGCATGTAGTGTTTTTGTATGAATAAGTGCATATAAAAAGCCAAATCGATATATGGATAGGCAGATCTATCGTTTCATAATTTTGCTTTTGGTTAAATTCGGGCAGATTAAATGGAAATTGAGAATAAGATACTAAATAATGAATCAAATGATAATGCAGAACGAACAATACAAACTGATGAATATTTATTATGATTACAGTAATCGTCGTCTCGTTTTTGTAACTCCAATCCGCGTCTCGCTTCCCATCCGTGAGAATCCGCATGCAGGGATTCGAACGCAGCCTGTAAACAAACCTGAGATCGCACGTGTTTACAGCGGCCTCCCTCCTCAAACTTCCTTCATGTGACATATTACCAATATTATCATCCACAATGTCAGAAGGAAGTAGAATCTTCACGCCCTACAGAGCCCTGGGCTTGGTGAGCAATGGAATTCCTTTGGCGATTCGTTATATTGAGAGAAGAAAGGAAAATCTGATCGTGACGGCCGTGGGGAATTCCTTCCATACGTACAGCGGTAACAAGCTCGTACTTTTGACTGTAAGTAACCCTCACCCGAGCCCCATAGTAGCTCTCAGTGCCGATGCCTACCACATCTACACGTCTTGTGACAAGGTGATATATGCCTGGCGTCGTGGCACGGAGATCAAACATAAGTATGTTGGCCACCAAGCTGATGTTCATCTCATGCTGCCGTTCGGTCCCCTCTTGATATCGGTTGACAGGCTGAATAACTTGCGTGTTTGGGATATCAAAGATGAGTCACTCCACCTGGATATGGAATTTCAGAGCAAGTCCTTTGAGATTTCGGCGATAGTTCACCCAGCAACGTACCTCAATAAGATCCTGTTAGGCAGTAAGCAAGGTCAGTTGCAGTTGTGGAACCTGAAGACGTGCAAGCTCCTGTACACATTTGCAGGATGGGATTCAGAAGTGGTTACGATGGAGCAGGCTCCAGCTCAAGATGTGATAGGCATTGGGTTGGCCAATGGCAGAATTATTCTACATAATTTAAAATTTGATGAGACTGTTGTGGAATTTAAGCAAGACTGGGGCAGGGTGACAGGAATTAGCTTCCGAACAGATGGATTTCCTGTGATGATAACAGGAAGTGAAATGGGGCACATTGCACAGTGGGACTTACAAGAGAGAAAACTGGCCTCACAGATACGTAATGCTCATGACAGTGCAGTTGCTGGCATTGCATGCTTTCCAAATGAGCCCTTGATGGTCACAAATTCAAGGGATAATACTGTCAAGATATGGATATTTGATATGCTGGATAGAGGAGGACGATTACTCAAGTTTAGGGATGGTCACTCAGCACCACCTCTTTCAATCAGATTCCATGGAAGTTTTGGAGGTAAAATTATTACTGCTGGTGAAGATTCCTCCATGAGAATTTTCCACAAGATCAATAATGTTTTAAGTAGTAGTTTGGGACAGGCTTCCTACAATCGCAAAGCATCAAAGAGGAGTAAGGCATCATCAGAAGCCTTGAAAATGCCCCCAATTACTAAATTTACATCAGAAACAACAAGAGAAAAGAGTTGGGACAGTCTTGCAGCAGTTCACCGTGGCACACCAATTGTTACAACATGGTCAGTAGACAAACAGAAAATGGGAGAGCACAAGTTGATGCATGAACGCTTTAAGGACAAGACCATACGTCGTGTAACTGGGACATGTGTGGAACTTAGTATTTGTGGGAATTTTGTAATAATTGGCTATGATTCTGGTCATTTAGATAAATATAATATACAGTCTGGAATATACAGAGGAACCTTTGGTACACCTATTGCTCATGAAGATGGGGTTAGAGATGTTGTGGCAGATGGGCTAAATAAGTTTGTGGTATCTGGAGGTGAAAATGGAGAGCTAAAGTGGTGGAAGTTAAGTACGTGTGAAGAAGTCCATACACTAGCATTAGAAGAATGCATAACAAGAATGGTGTTGCAGCGAGATTCTGGACTCTTAGCAATTGCCATGGAAGACTGGAGCATACACATTGTTGATGTAGATACACAGACTGTAGTTCGTAGGTTATATGGACACAGGAATCAAGTGTCAGATGTTTCATTCAGTCATGATTCAAGATGGTTGATTAGCTCATCACTTGATAAGACTGTGAGGACATGGGACATTCCATCAAGTGCTTGTGTGGATTGCTTTTCACTGCCAATTCCAGCAACTTCTCTGGCCATGTCTCCAGTTGGTGATTTCTTAGCTACCATACATGCAGATAAGCTGGGTGT
>NW_020871204.1:300651-303151 GCF_003789085.1 Penaeus vannamei
AAAACGAGACAATCAAAAATATTAGCGAAAATAAGAGTTCACCAAGAAAGAAGAATTTCAAAATTCAGAAAATGAACCAAACCATCTTGGAGGTTGTTGATTGAGCTCGATATTAGAAGGCTACGGCGGTTGGTGGGCGGAAGAGAAAGATTTTGGATAGGAAGAAGAGCGCGAGAGAAGAATAATGATACGAGGAAGAGAATGTAGCTAAAAAGTAAGCCAAATGAAGAAGGAAGAGAGAGCGCGATGGTGGTAGGCAGAAGAAAGATGAGAAGAGAGAGAGCGAGAAGAATGTGGAAAAGAGTAGCGAACGAAGCAAAAACAAGGCGAAGAGAGGAGGGAATGGAAGGATAGGGAGAAAGAGAGATGGAGAAGCTGAGAAGATGGAGAGATGGAGAGGAGAGATTTGATAGAGATGAGGAGAGGAGAGGAGTAATGAGTGAAAGTGAGAAGAAATGCAATGAGTAAAGAGAAAGTATGAGGAGAAGAGAGAGGACAGAGAGATGATAAGTTGTGTGTAAAAAAAGTAAAGAATGATGAAGGAAAAACAAAGAGGTAAGAGAAGAGAGGAGACATAAAAGAAAGAAAAAAATAAGTGAAAACTAAAAAATCATAGAAGTAGAGGGAGAAGAGAAAAAAACTAAGAGAAAAGAGAAAAAGAAAGAGAACAGAACACAAACGTCGGAATCCGAGCGACGCCATTGGCCAGGAGGACACGGAAGGAGAGAGAGAACGCGTTCGGACGAGTTAGATTAATTCAACGGCGGCCGAGTGGCGTGGAAACTGATTCATGTCCCGCGGAATAGAGAGGAAATGAAAATGTTTTATCGGCAAGTGGCGGCGGGGAGGAGGGGAGGAGGGGAGAGGAGGGAGAGAGGAGGTTGGAAGGGGTGGGAAGGATGGGAGAGGGGAGAGGGAAGAGGGTGGAGGGAAGGGAAAGGGGGGGAGAGAAGGGTGGGAGGGAAGAGAGGGTGGAGGGAAGGAGAAGAGGGTGGAGGGAAGGGGCGAGAAGAGGAGGTGGGAAGGATGGAGAGGAGGAGTGGGGGAGAAAATGGGTGGAAGGAGGGAAGGCGGGAGAAGAGAGTGGAGGTGAAGGAAAGGGGGGGGAGGAGGAGAGGAGTGTGAAAGGGAGGGCTGGAAAAGAGGTGGAAGGAAAGGTGGAAGGAAGGGGGATGGGGAGGTGGAGGGAGGGTGGAGAGAAAGGGTGGAAGGGTGGAGGGAAGGGGGAGGAGAAGAGGTAAGAGGGAAGGGGGGAGAAGAGAGGGAGGGAAGGGGGAGGAGAGAGAGTGGAGGGAAGGGAGGAGAGGATGGTGGAAGGAAGGGGGGAAAGAAGTGGAAGGAAGAAGGAAGAGAAGGGGGGGAAGGAGGGTGGAAGGAGAGGGGAGGGAGAGGAGGGGTGAGGAGAAGGGAAAGGGGGAGAGAAGAAGGTCGAGGAAAGGGGTAAGATAAGAAAGTAGAAGAGAAGGGGGGTAGGATAGAGGGGGAAGGGGAAGGAGAGGAGGGTCGAGGGGAAGGGGAGGAGAGAAAGGTGGAGAGGAGTGTAAAGGGAGGGGTGAAAGAGGAGGGGGGAGGGGAAAGGAGGGGAGGAGAGGAAGGGAAAAGAGGAGGTAGTGGGGGAGGAGGAGAGGGGGTGGAGGAAAGGGGGTAGGATAAGAGGGTAGAGGGAAGGTTCTTAAGAGAGGAAGGTGGAGGAAGAGGAGGGAGAGGAGGATGGATAGAGGGGACTGGGATAGGAGGGGTGGAGGGAAGGGAGAGGCGAGAAGAACAGAGAGGAAGGGGAGAGAGGAGCGAGGAGGGAAGGGGAGAGGCGAGAAGAACAGAGGAAGGGAGAGAGGAGAGAACAGGGAAGGGGAGAGAGGAGAGTGGAGGGAAGAGGAGAGGAGAGGAAGGTGGAGGGAGGGGGCTGGAAGAGAGGGTAGAAGGGAAGAGGAGAGACGAAAAACAGAGGAAGGGAAGAAGAGAGGAGCGAGGAGG
Organism: Penaeus vannamei; assembly: GCF_003789085.1. NCBI lineage: Eukaryota > Metazoa > Arthropoda > Malacostraca > Decapoda > Penaeidae > Penaeus > Penaeus vannamei. The sequence goes on from NW_020871204.1 coordinate 302,626, forward strand.
GAAGAGGAGAGGAGAGGAGGCGGAGAGGCCTGGGAGCGGAGGGGCGCCCGAGAAGAGGACGCACCCAGGCCTTTCAGTTCAAACTTCGAGAAAATCGATAGTTCGAAAAGAGAGAATAAGGAAGTGATAGCCATAACTCTGGGGACGTGTAGCTGTTGCTGCGGAAAAAAGCGTGAATGGTTTTCGAATAAATAAAACTAGCTACTGATGGGGGAAAGTTGTGCTGAAAGGACTATAAAAGTGGGAAAAAAAAAGTTTGTAAGTATCTTTGTGATGGGCGGGCTGCTGTGTTAAAGGACTATAAAGAAAATATATGATGATATTTGAGAGGGAGCCGCGCGTTTGATCAATTGCACGAAATACTGTCCGACAAGAAGGAAATACGTTGTACTGACAATAGAGAAAGAGGTTGGAAGGAGAGAGAAAGGAAAGCTGGACAAGACAAAGAGGTTATTTCAACAAGATCTGTCATCAATCAGAATTCAAGACCTTGTGAGCCATCGACTGATCATTAATACACGGGGGA
>NW_020871204.1:308151-310651 GCF_003789085.1 Penaeus vannamei
GAGAAGAGAAGAGGGATATGAGGGGAGGAAGATAGGGGGAAGGGAGGGATGAGAGTAGAAGAGGGGATAGAGGGAGGAGAGAGGGGAAAGGGAGAGGGGGGGATGAGAGTAGAAGAGGGATAGAGGGGAGGAGCGGGGGGAAAGGAGAGGGGGATGAGAGTAAGAAGAGGGATAGAATGAATCGGGGGAGGAGATAGGGGGAAGCGGGGAGGGGGGATGAGGAGTAGAAAGAGCGGATATAGGGAGGAGAGAGGGGAAAGGGAGAGGGGGGATGAGGCATGAGAGGGATAGAGGGGAGGGTCTTGCGTAATTGAATCTGGAGTGTAGCCGTTAATGTCCTTGGTATAATTCAGGGTCTTAGCTGGAAGGGGAGACTGAGGGAGCTCTTAAATACGGGCGGCGTAAGAAACCGCGCAGGATTTTTCCTATGGGTGATAAAAGGGAAGAAGAAGAAGAAGAGGAAGAGGATGAAAAATGATAAGAAGAAGAAAAATTGTACTATAGGTAATAAATGTGGCAGATGGAAATGAGGGAGAGAGATGAAGAGAGAGAGAGAGGGAGAAATTATAGCGAAAGAACGAAAAATGATAATGGAATTACATTAAAAAAGTCCCTAAAGAGGATGGTAAGACGGGGAGGAAAGGAGGGAGAGACAGAAATTAGGGAGAAGAGGTGAGAAAGGGAAGCAGGAAGAAGGAGAAGGAAGAGGAAACGGACGGAGGAAGGAAGCAGAGAAGGAAGGAAAGGGAAGAGGGTGAGGAAAGGAGGAAGGAAGCAGAGAGAGAAATTAGGGGAAAGAGAGGAAGAAAGGCAGAAGTAAGCAGAAAGGGAAAGCAAGGAAAAAGGCGAGGAAAGGAATAGGGAGGCAGAGAGGGAAGATAGAGAAGAGAGGGGAGGCGAGGGGAGACAGAAGAGGGATAATGGCGTACAGAGGAAAGATCAGCTGCGAGTGAAGCCGCGGCGGCGGACCTGATCCCTTTATACCCTTTCGGCCGAGGGTAAGGGCCGACGGCGTCCCCTTGGAAGCAAAGGGGAAAACACAAAGGGAGGCGAAGGGGCGGCCTAAAAACAATGGGCGCGATTCTTTTCGGCCTTTTGGTAATTGTGTTCTCTTTCTCCGCGCGTCTCTTTCCCGTGAGAGAGAGAGAGAGAGAGAGAGAGAAGAGAGAGAGAGAGAGAGAGAGAGGAGAGAGAGAGAGAGAGAGAGAGAGAGAGAGAGAGAGAGAGAGAGAGAAGAGAGAGACAGAGCAAGAGAGACAGGACTTACAGAAGATTGCCTCCTCCGCGTTATGGACGAAGGAAGACCCATCACTCGCTCCTTCTCTTCATAAACGAACTTTTATCGCATCAGGAATCACACGGACCCAATCTATCACCCAATCTATTATGAAACTGTATTCATTTACTTAATTAATTAATTTAATTGATTAATTTAATGTATAAAAATGTATTCAGTCAATGGTAAAGAACACGTATTCGGATTCACAGCTGAGAGCCGCTCGTCCGAATGGGAATCCAGAGAACTATACCACAGTCGTTTTGTCTTGTCTTTCGTGTAGTCTCGGGTCGAGGCGTGTGGCGAGCGATAAGCCAGGGCGGCCTGACCTCTCGCGCCCTGGTACCTCCTCCCCCACCTACGCCCTTAACCCCCCCCCCTTTATCCTGTATACCCCTCCATCCTCCCCATCCCCACCCCTTGCCCCCCTTTCCTCCCCCCTTCCTCCCACGCCTAACACCCCATCTCCCCCAGCGCCCCCGTGGAAGCAAACCCCCACCCTTACCCCCTTCCCCAACACCCTAACGCCCCCCGCCAGCGAGTGTAAGCAAACCCCCACCCCTTACCCCCCCTGACACCCCCCTCCCCCCAGCGCCCCCGTGGAAAGCAAACCCCTTCCCCCCTTACCCCTTCCCCTAACACCCCCGCGCCCCAGCGCCCCCCGTGGAAAAGCAAACCCCCCAACCCCTTACCCCCTTCCCCCCTGACACCCCACCCTCCCCCAGCCGGCCCCCGTGGAAAGCAAACCCGCCACCTCCCCTTACCCCTTTCCCCCTGACAACCCCCCTCCCCCAGCGCCTCCGTGGTAAAGCACACCCCCCCCCCTTAACCCCCTTCCCCCCATGACACTCCCCCCACCCCTCCCCCAGCGCCCCCCGTGGTAAGCAAAACCCCTCCCCCCCTTCCCCCCTGACACCCCTCCCTCCCCCCCCCCCAACCCTTTACCCCCTTCCCCCTACGCCCTTATCCCCCTTCCTCCCACGCCCTAACCCCCCCCCACCCCTCCCCCCCCTACCCTCCCCCCAGCGATCCCGTGGAAAGCAAACCCCCACGCCTTAACCCCTTCCCCTTTTCCCCCTGACACTCCCCCTCCCCCAGCGCCCCCCGTGATAGCAACCCCCTACCCCTTACCCCTTTCCCCCTGACACTCCCCCACCCCCAGCGCCTACCGTAAGTAAGCAAACCCCCCACCCTTAACCCCTTCCCCTTCCCTCTGACCCCTAC
>NW_020871204.1:315651-320651 GCF_003789085.1 Penaeus vannamei
GGCCCTTAGCATTCAGGGTGTATCGAGGCACCTTGGGAATTACCAGCTAGCTCGGTGCTGGAGGGGAATACGAATTCTCATTTCTCTCTCTATTTTCCTTGCTCTCTTTGTCTCTGTTTCTGTCTTTGTCTGTCGTGTTTGTGTTTTGTCCGTTTGTCTCTCCTGCCTGCCTGTCTGTCTGTCTCTCTCTCTCTCTCTCTCTCTCTCTCTCTCTCTCTCTCTCTCTCTCTCTCTCTCTCTCTCTCTCTCTCTCTCTCTCTCTCTCTCTCTCTCTCTCTCTCTCTCTCTCTCTCTCTCTCTCTTCCTCTCTCTCCTCCTCCCTCCTTCCCTTCTCTCTCTTCCACCACTCTGGATTACATTTCAGCGGCAGCTTTAAACCCTGAATGCTGCAGTTCTTCCCTAATTAGTGAATTCATCAAGTAATATCAAAGTGCCACTCGTTCAATTAACACACTCACGTCTATTCAGTGCCATTAGCGCTTCTCAACGTTGATATCACCTCAAACGTAAACCAATTTATAATAATTATTATACGCAATATTTAACGTACGCCGAGGCTCATTTCTTTCATGTTGCTGCATAATGTTCGTCTCTCACATCACAGCCTCCGTGTTCAACTCTAACCTTTATGGCACGGAGCAGCAACAATAACAAAGACCCTTGGAACATGGAGAGCAAAACGAGCATCAGGCTAACAGTGTGACGACCGCCTCCCAAAGCGCTGCCCTCGTCCCCTCCGCCCGCGCCATCAGGCTAATGGCTCCTTCATAAACCCAACGGCACCGCTTCACACGAGCTTCATGGGGTTCCTTCATAAATTCCCCCCCCCCCTATGTGGAGGTCGGGGTTATCCTCTCGTGGGGCCCCTTCATCTGGCCTCCCTTCCCATCGCTCCCCATCGCTCCCATCGCCCCCTGGACCTCCCGAGGGGGATGGGATCAACCTCCCCTCGCCTCTCTCTGCGCCGCGTTCGGGTCCGTGCATGTCAATCGCTAGGGAAGAGGAAGGCGAGGCGGAGGTCGGGGCTGGCACTGGCGGAACCGAACGCAGGGTGTGGGGGGGTGGTCATAGGTAGGGGTTGGGGTATGGAGATGGGTGTGGGGGTAGGGGTGGGGTATAATAAGGGGAGGGGTAGGGGAGGAGTGGGTGTGGGGAGGGAGGGAATGGGGATAGGGAGAGAGAGGGGTTTTTGGATGGGGATACGGACGGGGGTGGGTGTGGGGTGGTCATGAAAGGTGGGGGGTGAGCTAGGGGTGGGGGTGAGGGCGGGGATTAGGGGTTAGGCTCGCTTTGTAAAGATTTATGCTATGGATATGCTCGGTCTGTGTGAGGATCTCAATTCTCTATGGCTGAACAGGACTAAACAGTTCATAAATGTCTTGTCTTCTGGAGGGCCTCCATCAGCCTTGTATTGATCGTTTTATTAATATAAAATGATCAATACATGTATATACTGGAACATACTGCTTGTTGCCGACGATGCTGCCTGGTCTTATAACAGGTGTACATGATACATTGGACTTCCATGCATGATTCATCTGGCTAGAGGATTACTGTGCTGACACGAGTGAGCAGTGAACCTCTCTCTCTCTCTCTCTCTGCGTTTGCCTCTCATTTCTATTCACCTCTCTATCTGTTCTTCGTCCCTTCTGGACTGTCCTCCCCTCTGTATGAAATCTTTCTCTCTGTCTCTCTCTCTCTCTCTCTCTCTTCTCTTTCTTTCTTCCTTCCTTCCTTCCTTCCTTCCCTCCCTCCCTCCCTCCGTCTCTCCCTCCGTCTCTCCCCCCTTTCCCTCCCTCTTCCCCCTTCCCCGCCTATCTGCCTCTTCTCTCTCTCTCTCTCTCTCTCTCTTCCTCTCTCCTCCTCCCTCGGCGCAACCGGGACAAAGAACGACGTCGAGAGAACACAATTACAAGCACCGGTCATTTCATTAGACGGCCATGGCTCGCACCCCTGGCCTTTCCAACGGGATTAACATCTCATTTGCATCCACGTCGACTGCGATGAGACACCCAGGGACGCCGCAATACCCACTCATAACACGGGGAGACAAAGAAGAAGGAAGAGGACGCGAGTAAATGAGTAATGTTTAGAGTAAAAAGGGGAGAGGGGGGAGGAGAAGGAGAATGACCGGGACGGAACGTGAGGGGAATCCGAGACGAGGATTCACAATTCGACCCGTTCCTGGAAGCTCTTTGACTCACGGACGGGCATCCTGCGCCGCCATTTTTTTTTTTTTGTCTGCCGTTGGACTGGCTTTTTTTAATGGCTTCCCCTCGGCTGCCTCTCGGGTCTGCTTTTTTTTTTTTTTTTTTTGGAACTCGGAGCGGCGCTGGGGAGGAGACAGAGGCAGGCGGAAGGCGATCAGTCAGTCGGGAGGTCGATATTTCGATAGAACGAGAGAGAGAGAGAGAGAGAGAGAGCGAGAGCGAGAGCGAGAGAGAGAGAGAGAGAGAGAGAGAGAGAGAGAGAGAGAGAGAGAGAGAGAGAGAGAGAGAGAGAGAGAGAGAGAGAGAGAGAGAGAGAGAGAGAGAGAGATCATGCCTCTGCTTTTCTCTCCTCCTCGGCATTTCCCTCTCCAGCTCACACAGTGTCCTGTACATCAATATTCACGGAATTTACCCCTACGTCACAACTTGTGCAATAGAACCCCGCTTTGTAGATTTAGCTGTCCCATTTACCATGTTCTTTCTCCGCCGTGAGTGCTGTAAAGGGGGCACGTTTAGGCCTAGGAAAAGCTGTACATCATCTCCAGCTCAGTAAAGATGTCGATATTACATCTAGAAGTCGAGACTGATGCTCTGACATTTTTTTATTTATCATTTTTATATGTCTTTTATAGATATATTTGTGGCTTGCATTACCCGCCCCCCCCCTTTATATCAAAGGTTTGCCGCTTTTCTTGCGACGAATGTACACATTTTGCATGTCAGTGTGACCTTGCTTGAACACCGTAAATATTCCAAAGAAATGCAAAAGAATGTTTAGATATGTAAATGCAAACTTGAATGCCTAACTCGCATGGAAGAACGAGAGACGCACTTGGAATGTAAAACTTATAACTGAATAAAAACAAATTCTCGAGAAGAAAAGAGAAGTTTCCGGAATCTACAGCAAAGTGCGAAGGGGAAATTCGTCAAACTTCTGAAACAGTGAAATGTTATGTGGAGATTCCCGTAGAGTTTAGAGCGCGGTTTAGCCAAGCGATCGTTGACCAACAAATTTCCGGATTTATGGCCTCTTGGCGGGAGAGGAACACAAGTTGCATTTCACTCTTCGTTTATTTAAGAGGAACCCGGGTGGAAAAAGCCTCCTCTGGGGTGTCCTTTCCTCTAATTTAATTCCAAGTTTTGTGAGCGACAAAAATCCCCCGAAGTGAAACTAAAGGATTGTCTTGAGAGAACCAGAGGATTATTACTTAAATCCTGAAATTACCTTGGCTCCCTCACTCTTGCAACTTCCTCCCCTCCTCCCTTACCCTCCCTCCCTCCCCTCCCCCTAATGACTGCATTCTCTTATCTCCTTCCCCCCCCCCTACCCTAAAGACTACATCTCTCCCCTCTTCCCTCCCTTCCCCCCTCCTACCTACTGTATCCCCTCCCTCTCCTTCCCCTACCCTAATGACTGCACCCTCTCCCCAAATGACTCTACCCCCTTCCCCCTCCCTCCCCAACTCCCCCTCCCTCCCTCCCTTCTCTTTGTCTTGCCCGAGAAATCCTGGTTGCAAACTGCACTCAGGGAGCAATCAACTGCCAGCGGACTTTAATAAAATGGTTGTTGGGATTTAACGAAGGAGGGGAGGAGGGGGCAGAGGGGGGTGAGGGCGAGGGTGGAGGGTAAGTAGGTCATTAGCGATTCCGGACTGAGGTTATCCGAGGTCGTTTTGCGTCGGATAATCGCGAATATGCTTATGGAGTTGGCGGTGCTTTCCCCAGAGTTAACAAAAGCGCCATTTGTTCCGTCTCGTTTCAAGGATTCTTGAGCTTTTGTCAAGCCAGAGTTATTGCAGTGTGTGCCTGCGAGCTGGGATCAGCTGCCGTTCAAGAGGCACCGATTGCAGTGCAACTTTTGCAACTGCCACGTATTGGAATTTTTCCTCAGTTCTGCGAGGGTAACTTATCATTCATTTCCCCGAATTTGTGCATTTACGTCGTCATGCATTGTTATGTATGCATTACACGAGTCCTGTTATTTTTTTTTTCAAAGTGTCAAAGGATTTCCAGGAAGAAAACAAGTTGATCTTGATATTTGTGTTATTACGCGACCCCGAATTCCTCGAACGTTTGGCAGCACCATTTTAGCCTTTTCTCGTCACATTGTTATAGGTTTCAGATTCGATTTAATTATGTTTTAATGATTTAAGACCTTGAGGATCGGGTTTGTATCCATTACGTGTCGTATGGACGTTCATATATATAAGAAAAAGTAATTGATCTACAAGAAAATAATTAATGAAAATAATCCTTCCTACAAACAGAGGCTTACATGCCTGCATCTGAAACCCAATGCTTCAGTTCTCGAATACGCACACACACGCACACAGACGAAATACCAAGTGCCTCACGAAAGATACCAAAATCATCTCATAACCCTTTACCCATAAAAATTAAGATCCTCCATCCCCCCAAAGCGGCTCCTTTTTCGGAATTATCTCTAACAACCTTCTAAAAGCTCCATAACTCCGATGATATCTATACACACACATTTCACTACACGACCTGAGTTATGGTCCCGACGATAAAGCCCCGGGGTCACGCACGCCCGCAGCCCCGTGGTCGTAAGTGGGGTTTTATTTCGTCCTTCTTGTCAACAGGTGTGTGTGTCGTCAAGAGGTCTCCGCCGCATAAAAGGTCCGACGTAATTAATTCATGATATTCCAACTGTTGCCGCTGATTGAGGTTCGGTTTGTCGCTGTGTTCTGGTTTCCTCTGGGATTCTGGAGGACGTTTTCGTTTATTTTCCCTTTCTCTTTTGTTTCTCTCTCTCTTTATTTATTCATT
>NW_020871204.1:330651-343151 GCF_003789085.1 Penaeus vannamei
CCCTTCCTCCTCTCTTCTCCTCCTCCTCCCTCCCCTCGCCTCCCCCATTCCTCTCCTCCTCCTCTCTCCCTTCCCCCCCTCCTCCTCTTCCCCTCCGTTGATGTTCCTCTCCATCTCTCCCCTCCCCATCCCTCCGCATTCCCAGGGGAGACGAAGGATCAGGAATGGAATGATCGTCCGGGCCAATCCACATAGGCGGTGCTTACCTTCTGGGGAGGGGCGGGGCGAGAGGGAGGGGCGAGAGGGGCGGGGGGGAGGGGCAGGATGGGAGGGAGGGGCGGAGGGGAGGGGCGGAGGGGAGGGGCGAGAGGGGTTGGAGGGCTTTCCTTCTGGGGGAGGGGCGGGAGGGGGCGGAAGGGAAAGGGCGAGGGGAGGGGCGGGAGGGGTTGGAGGGGCTTAGGGGCGGGGGTTGGAGGGGGGAGAGGGGGGGGAGGAGCGATATATGAGGTCGCGTCTGCTTGAACAAAAAGGGAAAGAAGAAAAAAAGAAAGAGAGAAAAAAAAAAAAGAGAGAAAAAAGGTGGAGGAACCATGCAAAAGACCCCATGAAAAGATTTTTTTTTACGTATTTTTCCTCTTCCTCCTTCTCCTCCTCCTCCTCCTCTCTTCTTCCCTCTCCTCGTTACTCTCAGATTACCAGAATCACTTCAAATTTATAACCACTCGATAAAATAAATAGATAAAGATGAAATATAGCCTGACACACCTACACGAAGAGGTCATGTCTTTGCCAAGTTATCATGTTATTCATTTATCATCTTTGTTTACATGTCTAAGTAGTCCCTTGAGGTGATCCGCCGATGCCGCGACCTGCTCCTGGGCGTGAGGCTTAGCGGGGGTGGGGGTGAGGGGGTAGGGGGTTTTGCCACATATTTTTCCTTCCTTTTTTATTTATTTATTTTTTTTTTTACTTTTTGTTGTTCTTATTCTTGTTTTTGTTCTTCCTTTTCTTTTTCTTCTTTTCAGTTCTTCTTTTTCATTATCATCTCTCCTCCTCCTTCTTATGTAATTATTATTATTATTATTATCATTATTATTGTTGTTGTTGTTGTTATTATTGTTCATTATATTATTTATCATTATTGTTATTACTATTATCATCATCACTCTTATCTTTATTATAATCACCATCATTATTAATATTATTGTTATTATTATTATCATTATTATTATTGTTATTATTATTATTATGTTTGTTATTATTATCATTAATACTAATATAAATTTTATCATTAATGTTATCATTATTGTTTCTATTATCATCAGCATCATTATGATCACAATTATTGTAGAAGAATCTGTAATAATGGCATTAACAGTATCGATATTAAATCAACAATACGTTACACCATTAGTAATGAAATCTACACTTCTCTCTTTCTCTCTCCTCTCTCCCTTCTCCCTCCTCTCTCCCTTCTCCCTCCTCTCTCCCTTCTCCCTCCTCTCTCTCTTCTCCCTCTCTCATTCCTTTTCCCTCTCTCCCTTCTCCCTCCTCTTATTCCTTTCTATCCTCTTCTCCTTCGTCTTACTCCTCTCTCCCTTCTCCTCCTCTCATTCCTTTCTCTCCTCTTCTCCTTCGTCTTACTCCTCTCTCCCTTCTCCCTCCTCTCTCCCTTCTCCCTCCTCTCATTCTTTTCCCTCCTCTCTCCCTTCTCCCTCCTCTTATTCCTTTCTATCCTCTTCTCCTTCGTCTTCCTCCTCTCTCCCTTCTCCCTCCTCTCATTCCTTTCTCTCCTCTTCTCCTTCGTCTTACTCCTCTCTCCCTTCTCCCTCCTCTCATTCCTTTCTCTCCTCTTCTCCTTCGTCTTACTCCTCTCTCCCTTCTCCCTCCTCTCATTCCTTTCTCTCCTCTTCTCCTTCGTCTTCCTCCTCTCTCCCTTCTCCCTCCTCTCTCTTCCTTTCTCTCCTCTTCTCCTTCGTCTTCTCCTCTCTCCCTTCTCCTCCTCTCATTCTCTCTCCTTCTTCTTCTCTCTCCTCTTCTCCTCTCTCCTCTCTTCTCCCTCCTTCTCCCTTCTCCCTCCTCTCATTCCTTTCTCTCCTCTTCTCCTTCGTCTTCCTCCTCTCATTCCTTTCTCTCCTCTTCTCCTTCGTCTTCCTCCTCTTTCCTCTTCTCCCTCCTCTCTCCCTTCTCCTCCTCTCTCCCTTCTCCCTCCTCTCATTCCTTTCTCTCCTCTTCTCCTTCGTCTTCCTCCTCGCTTACATTACATGCAGTGTCATGTTTAACGTAACGTGATCGAGGTCCATTAGGTGGACGGCAGACATGACGGTCGAATGTGTGACGTGACGTTCTGAGCGAGAAGCAGAAGCCGGGAGTCTGGCTTTGATTCGCAGCTGCGGCGCATCCACTCGAAGGGGGGGGGGTGTTGTATATATGTTTGTTAGGTATGTATGTATGTAATGGTGGATGGATGATGGATGGATGGATGGATGGATGGATGGATGGATGGATGGATGTATGTATGTATGTATGTATGTATGTATGTGTGTGTGTATGTATGTATGTATGTATATATGTATGTATGTATGTATGTATGTATGTATGTATGTAGTCTGGCTTTGATTTGCAGCTGCGGCGCATCCACTCGAAGGGGGGGGGGTTGTATATATGTTTGTTTATAGGTATGTATGTATGTATGTATGTATTTATGTATTTATGTGTGTGTGTATGTATGTTAGTATGTATGTATGTATGTATGTTTGTATGTTATGTATGTATGTATGTATGTATGTATGTATGTATGTATGTATGTATATATGTATATATGTATATATGTATATATGTATATATGTATATATGTATATAGTTATATAGGTATACATGTATATGTGTATATAGGGTATATAAGTATATAGGTATACATGTATATATGTATATATGTATATAATGTATATATGTATATATGTATGTATATATATATATATATATATATATTATATATATATATATATATATATATATATATATATATATACATGGCACACACACAGTCAAGTACGTGTTTTTTTAAGTAGGCACTGAAATGTATGCAAAATATATCAGAAGATAAATTTATTCATTAATTATACATGCATACATGCATACATACATGTACACACGCATACACACACACACACATACACACTAACGTACACACACGCGCGCACGCACACACACACACCACACACACACACACACACACACACACACATATATATATGTATATATATAAACACACACGCATACATACGGTACATACACATATTCAAGCTCACACATTTTTTTTTTTTTTAAGTAGGCACTGAAATATATGAAAAATATATCAGAAAAAATAATTTATTCATGAATTCATTACTCTGGAAACCATGAATCGTAAAGCGAAAGCAAAAATGAGGAAATTATTGACATGCCGATGACGTGATCCACGCTTTTGTGATTGACATGCCGGGCGCCCACTCCGGAGGTCGACTGGCGTGGGCGTGACGAGGGGGGATCGGCATGGGCGTGACGAGGGCGGGATCGGCCGTGGGCGTGACGAGGGAGGGATCGGCGTGGGCGTGATGAGGGCGGGATCGGCGTGGGCGTGATGAGGGCGGGATCGGCATGGGCGTGGCGAGGGCGGGATCGGCATGGCGTGACGAGGGCGGATCGGCATGGGACGAGGCGGGATCGGCGTGGGCGTGACGAGGGCGGGATCGGCTGACGAGGCGGATCGGCACTGCGCCCTTGTTCGGCTGCTCTCTGGCTGTCTGCCTGTCTGTCTTTTTTTTTTTCTTTCTTTCTTTATCTTGTTTTCTCTCTCCATCTTTCAATTCCCCCCTCTCTTCTTCCCTCCCTCTCTCTCTCTTTCTTTCTCTCTCTCTCTCTCAGTCTATCTCTCAATCTATTTCTTAATCTCTCTCTCTCTCTCTCAAACACACACACACTCTCCCTCCTTCCCTCTCCTCTCTCTCTCTCTCTCTCTCTCTCTCTCTCTCTCTCCCTCCCCCTCCTCCCTCCTCCCTCCTCCCTTCCCTCCCTCCCCCCCTCCCCCCCCTCTCTCAATCCCTCCCTCCTTCCCTCCCGTCTACCTCAAATCCGTATTTATTTATTATATCTCTGTCTTGCTTTTCTTATTGACCGTCTCGCACCTGCATGGATTCCTACCTTGCCTTCTCCCGCCACCACTCGGATCTCAGAAGGAACAGCTGATTTCCAAGCCCTCTGCCCCCTCCCCCTCCCCCTCATGCTGGTAAATATGTCTTGCTTCATGTCAACGAAGAGGAAGGTCACACTTGGAGAGAGGGAGAGGGAGGGGAGGGAGACGAGGGAGAGGGAGGGAGGGGGAGGGGGAGAGGGAGGGGAGGGGAGAGGGAGAGGGAGAGGGAGCGGGAGAAGGAGGGGGAGGGGAGAGGGAGAGGAGAGAGAGAGGGAGGGGAGGGGAGAGGGAGAGGGAAAGGGAGGGGAGGGAGAGAGGGGAGAGGAGAGGGAGAGGGAAGGGGGGGGGAGGGGGAGGGGGAGGGGGAGGGAGAGGGAGAGGGAGGGGAGAGGGAGAGGGAAAGGGAGGGGAGAGGGAGAGGAGGGGGAGAGGGAAAGGGAGGGGCAGAGGGGAGAGGGAGAGAGGAGAGGGAGGGGGGAGAGGGGGAGAGGGAGAGGAGGGTGGGGGAGGGGAGGGGAGGGAGAAGGAGAGGGAGAAGGGAAGAGGGGGAGGAGGGAAGTAGGGAGGAGAGAGAAGGAGGAGCGAGACGGAGAAAGAGGGTGAAAGGGAGAAGGGAAGGGAGAGGGGAAGAGAAAGAGACAGAGAGAAAGAAAAAAAAAGAAAGAAATAGGAATAAAGACAGAAAAACAAATAAAAATGAAGATAAAGAGTAAGCTACACAAATAAAAAAAGATAAAAAAAAATCGTGCTTCGTTCTCCGTCGCCAAGATTAATCCACCGACCGCACATCTTCACCGGCCCCGGAAGCCTATCCATCCGTCCGGCCCTCATTCTCTTCCGTCCGTTCCTTCCGTCTGTCCGTTTGTTCCGTTTGTCTGGCCGTGCGTTCGTTCCTTCCGTTTGTTTGTCCGTTCGTGCGTTCGTTTTCGTCCGTTTGTTCCGTTTGTCTGTCCGTTCGTTCCTTCTGTCTGTTAGTCCGTTGTCTGTCCGTGTCCCGTTTGTCTGTCGTTCCTTCTGTTGCCTGTCCGTTCGTGCGTCCGTTCCTTCTCTCTGTTAGTCCGTTCGTCCATGCGTCCGGTTGTTCCTTCCGCCATTTCCTTTCGTCCGTCCGTCCGTCTGTTCCTTCCGTCCATACGCCATTTCCTTCCGTCCGTGTGTCCGTTCCTCTCACCCGTCCGTCCGTTCCCTCGTCCGTGTGTCCGTTTCCTCTCGCCCGTCCGTCCGTTCCCTCGTCCGTGTGTCCGTTCCTTTCGCCCGTCCGTTCCCCCGTCCGTCCTCCGTTCGTTCCCTTCGTCCGTCCGTTCCCGTCCGTGTGTCCATTCCTTTCGCCGTCCGTCCTTCCTTCCGTCCGTGTGTCCGTTCCTCGCCTGTCCGTTCCTTTCGCCGTCCGTTCCCTCGTCCGTCCGTGTGTCCGTTCCTCTCGCCCGTCGGTCCGTTCCCCCGTCCGTGTGTCCGTTCCTTTCGCCCGTGTGTCCGTTCCTTTCGCCCGTCCGTTCCCCTCGTCCGTGTGGTCCGTTCCCCCGCCCGTCCGTCCGTTCCCCCGCCCGTCCGTCCGTTCCCTCGTCCGTGTTGTCCGTTCCTCTCCCCCGTCCGTCCGTTCCTTTCCCCGTCCGTCCGTGTGTCCGTTCCTTTCGCCCGTCCGTTCCCTCGTCCGTGTGTCCGTTCTCCTGTCTGTCCGTCCGTTCCCGTCCGTGTGTCCATTCCTTTCGCCCGTCCGTCCGTTCCTTTCGTCCGTGTGTCCGTTCCTTTCGCCCGTCCGTTCCTTCCATCCGTGTGTCCGTTCCTTTCGCCCTTTCCATTCCCCTCGTCCGTGTGTCCGTTCCTCTCGCCCGTCCGTCCATCCGTTCCCCCCCACCCCCACCCCCCACCCCCGTCCGCCGGTCACCAGGCCCGGACCGCGGCGAAAGACCCGAGATCGTGTCGTCCGGCGGGTCGGCTCTGCCCCGTCATCGGGTCCTGGGTCCCCGCTGAATGCAGAGTCGTGTCCCGGTGTTGCAGGGCGTAGATTACCCGCTGCGCCGTTGCAATGACGAACGCTGCTCTTGGGAGTTCGGTTGCGAGGATTATCCGCTTCTGTGTACGTAAAAGTGGCAGCTGTATGTGCGTTTAAGGTTTCGTAGATCATGACTTCCTTTTTTGGGTGTTGAGGGGGGAGGGAGAGGAGGAGGAGAGGGAGAGGGAGAGAGGGAGGAGAGGGAGAGGGAGAGGAGAGGAGAGGAGAGGAGAGGAGAGGGAGGGAGAGAGGGGAGAGGGAGAGAGGAGAGAGAGAGAGAGAGAGAGAGAGAGAAAGAGAGAGAGAGAGAGAGAGAGAGAGAATATATGAAGGACATATGGTGAATGCTTCATTTCTTTCATGTGTATGACTGTATGCAGTAAATGTGTTTGATAATTTTCAACTTATATAATCTCCCTCCCTCCCTCACTCACTCTCTCTTTTTCTCCCACTCTCCCTCCCTCCCCCCCCCTCTTTCTCTCTCTCTCTCTCTTTCTCCCTGTCCCTCCCTCTCTCTCTCTCTCTCCCTCCTTCCCTCCTCCCTCCCTCCCTCCCCTCCTCTTTCTCTCTGTATTCATTTGTCCATCTATTTCTCGTTAACTCACTCGCCCACCCTCCCTCTCGCAGTTTGCTACCGCCCTCCACCCTCAGACTGGTCACAGTAACACACACTATTCATCTGTAAGTCCTATTCACCCTCTCGAACCATTTCCCTCCTAAACGCTGCCCTTTTACGCAATTCCTGCTGTCACATTTCCAGATATTTTGAGAGTCATCCCTCCTTCCCCCCTCCTCCTCCCCCTACTTAAAAAACTGGGTCTGTTCCTGAGTCATCATCGGGCTTTACTTTCGCATTGAAGTCGAGGACAATAATAAATCGGTCGGGCAGCAGAAGGCGGTGACGAAGGCGATGACTCCCGGAGGTCGCGCGCTGCCATGTCTCATCAGTCGCTCGCGGATTTGCAAAAAATGAGCGTTTTGTTGGCAGAGTTCACGCAGACACAGGCCATTGGTCGGATTACGAGAGGCGGGGACGTCGTGCTCATTAACATATCAGCGTCGGCCGGGATGACTTGGGGGAGGGGGGAGGGGCAGGCTGGAGTGGAGGAAGGGGAGAGGGGGGGTCGAGGGGACGTGTGATGTCATGGCGAAGTCGACTTAACTCCCTCTTCACCCCTGGCGAGCGCAGTACTGTCTTCCCCCGAGTCACGCTTCTCTCGGGACGCGCCAAGAGCCCCCTCGAGGTGTCAGCGCCCGTCGGCCCTTCGGATTCGCGACCCGAAGGGATTGTCATGAAGCTGCGCGCCGTCAGCTGACCGAGAAAGACATGATTTGTCTCTTAAGAATCGCTCGCTGCCCCGCCCGATTCCTGAAGACCAGACAGCCTATCGCGAGTGCAGCTGGAACGCCTCCAGGGCCTTTGAAATCGACAAACTCGTCATGCAGACGCAGCGCCCCCTCCGGCCGCCATGCACAGCTGCACTCCGCCTTTCATCTCACAGCAGAACCGCCAATGTACAAGCTGTTCCCGAGTGTTTGATCTCCTCAAAGCTCCGGTCGGCAGCCTCCCTCATCTCCCGCGCCGCAAATGATGGGGATTTTCAGCCTCGAGTTCCGGAATCGCGCGTTTCAATTCTCGGGATTTGTTGGCCGGCGTTTTGTGGGCGTTTGTCAGAATTCGGATGTTGTTTTCCTTCTTTTTCGTTATTGATTTATTGATTGTTATTTTTCGTTATTTCGTTTCGCTCTTGATGGAGACGGTTGTTCATGGTAATTTATAATTATGTTGTGAATGATACAGATTATATACTTTTACGTATTTTGTGGTACCGATAGTCATGGAAAATAATAATGATAATAATAATAATAATGATAATAATAATGATAATGATGATAATGATAATGATAGTGATAATAACAATTATCACTATCAATTAACAATTATTAAATTATTATTGTTATTAGTATCCTTATCATTCTTATTTTTATTATCATAATGGTAATATTGTAATCTTCATCCTTATCATTAGAGTAGAATGATAATGACAATGATAACTATAATGAATGCCCATGTTAATGACATTGACGATAATGGTGATAATGATAATAATTATATTATCATTATTATCCTTCCCCTCCTCCTCTTCCTCCTCTTACTCGTCCTCTCCTCTTCCCTCCTCTCCTTATCATCATCATCATTATTATCATCATAAGCAACATTCGTGGTATACCTCTCCCATTGATTTTTTTTTATTAGAACATTTATTGATGACAGTGATTATGGCATCGGTAGTGATAATGATCAGGATTACTTACCACAACCATCTAAAAAAAAAGTCTAGAATCAACATCACCTTTGATACGTCTGGTAAAGAGAAGTAAAGTCTAGTAAAGCATAGTAAAGCCAATGATAAAAAGCCCCAAGTCTAGCATCGTCTCATCACAATCTACAATTTATCAGCGTTCAGTGACAACAGAATTGCAGCTCAGCGTCGCGCAGAACATTCACATAATCGTGATTGGATAAAGTCAATAAAGTCGACAGCGTGATTGTGCGCTCTTCGCCGTCCGCTTCGAATCCTTTTTTTGGATAATGTGCGTGGGATTATTTCCTCCATTTTGTTAAGGTTACGTGAGCGCTTCCTCTCGCCCGCTCTCTTCTTTGCTCGGCTCTGTCTGGCTCTGTCTGGCTCTGTCTGGCTGTCTGTCTGTCTGTCTTTCTATCTGCCTGTCTCTCTCTCTCTCTCTTCTCTCTTCTCTCTCTCTCTATCTATCTATTTCTCTCTTTCTCTCTCTCTTTCTGCCTCTCTCTCTCTCTCTCTCTCTCTCTCTCTCCTCTCTCTCTCTCTCTCTCTCTCTCTCTCTCTCTTCCCCCCTCTCTATCTATTTCTCTCTCTCTCTCTCTCTCTTCCCCTCTCTCTCTCTCTTCCCTCCTTTCTATCTATTTCTCTCTTTCTCTCTCTCTCTCTTTTCTCTCTTCCCTCTCTCCTCTTTCTCTCGCTCTCTTCGTCATATTTCTCTTCCAGACGCACACATATAACACGAGTGCACACATCTCACGCCTCTCTCGCTCCCCCTTATGCACTCCATACATCGCGTTCCCCCTCTTCTCTCACCCCTCCTATTTATCTCACCCTCCTCTCCCCTCTCTTCTCTCCCCTTCTCCCCTTCTCCATTGCATTTATCTTATGCCTTCTCCCCTTCGCGACCCCTTACACACGCCCTGCTCTTTGTCTTCGCTCTGTACACGCCCAAGATGTCCAGCGTGCGTTGCTCTTCCTGGGTTATTTTCACTAGAACCATCTCCTTACAAGTGAGCCGTGTGGTTCAATTGAGCTGTTTGTCTGTCTGTCTGTTTCTGTCTCTCTCTGTCGTTTGTCTTCTTTCTTTCTCTCTCAATCTCTCTCTCTTTTTCTATCTTTCTCTTGGTTGGTTCGGAAGCGACAGATTCTTTCTGCTTTTGTAACCCGTGACAGATAACAATTTTTCAAAGCATGATTTCATTCCGTATACTTTTCATAGCACCTTTCCTTCCCATTATTCCTTTCTTAATTCCTTCGAATGTTCTCCCTCCCTCGCCCCTCTTCCCCCCCTCTCTCCCCTCTCACCTCCCCCCTCTCCCCCTCACCTCCCCCCCACTTCCCCCTCTCCCCCCTCTCCCCCTCTCCCCCTCTCTCCCACACCTTCCACACGCACACCCCATGCACGAACCACGCACAAACACGAACGACTTAGCCGCCACAGACCTCGCATTAATTAACCAGCACACGAGACCTTTTCCTCCTTCGTCGAAACAGGTGTTGGTCCTGCTTTTTGGGGAACCGGCTTGACGCGTGCCAAGGACCTGCGTGATTTCGTAGTCAGGTGCCGAGTCCGCGGTGTTTGTCTGGTCACGTCTTTCGGTTTTAGTTGACGTGATTCCGGCGGCGTGAGTGCGCTGGCTGGCTGCTCTTCCGAAATTAATTAGAGGAGGTTGGGGGGGGGGGCTGCTATGGACCGGGTGACATGAGGAGGATATTTCAAGGTCTGGAGAATTGTATTAATTTGTAAATCGTGGTATGTCGTGACGTGAATTATGGAATCGTATAAAGGAGAGAAAAAAAGGAATAGAGAGAGAGAGACGAGAGAGAGAGGAGAGAGAGAGAGAGACGAGGAAAGAGAGAGAGAGAGAAGAGAGAGAGAGAGATGAGAGAGAGAGAGAGAGGAAGAGAGAGGAGAGAGAGAAGAGAGGGGGGGAGGAGAGGAGAGAGAGAGAGAGAGAGAAAGAGAGAGAGAAGAGAGAGAAGAGAGAGAGAGAGAGAGAGAGAGAGAGAGAGAGAGAGAGAGAGAGAGAGAGGAGAGAGAGAGAGAGAGAGAGAGAGAGAGAGAGAGAGAGAGAGAGAGAGAAGAGGGGAGGAGAGGAGAGTAGGGAGGAGGAAGACAGAGAGAATCGAATCTCATTATATGCAAGGAATTTTGAGTTGAGTAGCTTATGGGGAGAAGGAGAAAGTTCCGGCTGAAAAAGTTTGCTTCCTCAGTAAACCTGCTGACGCTACGTAAGTCTTCGGAAACGTATGGACAGAAGGACCTGACAATTGGATTATCCTACAAAGGCGTTTCAATACAGACGAAGGCTAGTGTATAACTATACCTATTTCTGCCGCGCTCCTACACATCCGTCGCGGAGCTCAGAGAGAAAAAAAAACTTTCCGAAAACCATTTCCCAAATATCGATGCACGTCTACGATCGCGGCGGAACATTTTTTCGAGTGTCTCCCCCCCCCCCCTCTCCCTCCTCCCCCAGCCTCTCCCGGAGCCCGACGCAGCCCCGCGGGTCGCGCCTCCTCGCTCTACTCGGGGAGATCGTTACTGGGGAGCACCGTTGTCAGAGAGGCTGGAGGAGTGTGGGCTTCGGGGGAGAAGAGCTCGTGCCGTCCGCTCGCTCTCTCTCTCTCTCTTTCGCTCTCCTCCCTCCTCTTCTCCTCTCGTTTCTCTGGCGACCGGCGCGCGATGCAGCAACAGGCGCGGCGGCGCTCGAGAAGACGCGCTGTCGGAAAGGGCGGCCGCCGAGGCCTCCGCTGATGCCGGCGGACACTCCTTCTCCGGCCTCCTCGTGAGTGCAAGCAGTAAACAGGAGGGAGTGTTGCGGCGGTGTCGGTGGTCGGTTGTCGGTTGGTAGCGAGGCACGCCGGCACCGCCCCCACCCCGGCCTCCCCCAGCCAGGCACTGCGAGGGGGGCGGGGGCCGGCGGGAGCGGGAGGAGGGGGGCCGGGTGGGACTCTCAATCAATACACTAGCGTGACTGTAAGCTGCCCTCACCTCGCTATTCCGGCGGCCCGGAGGGAGGGGAAGGCAGGTTCACGCTTATTCTTTCATCTCTATTATTCAGATCAATGTTCGCATTTGCGGTGATTGCGCTGATGCGACCCGGGCGACGGAGAGGCCGGGGCCAAGGCGCGGCGGCCGAGCGGGGTCGCGGAGCCGGACGACGTATTGTGTGTCGGTATTCCGGGATTTTTTTTTTTTTAATGGACAGCGGCAGCAACACGCCTTTTAATGCCGCTGATGCCTGCCGTCGCCGCATAAAGAGAACCCGGCAACGAACTCTGACTGCCGATAGTTAGCTCAGAATACATATTACGTGGTTTTTCAAAGAGGAAGACAGATTGGCCATACACCGCTTTGAATCCCCATTGAAACGGACTCATTCACGGGGTGTAACGCACACATTTACGGCCCACGCATGGCGATGACCGCAATTCAACGCGAAGATGAATTATTCATGTTGCGCAGAAGAAATGTAATGGAATAAACCCGCAGATTTATTTTATTCAGCGTTTCATCTTGTTTTGGAGAGACCCCGACGCATGCGCACGTGGCTTTTGTGTCTCTCACGCACGAGCAAAACCCACATTGGACCCACGTGGCGAGCGCTCTTCTTCCCCTTCCCTTTCAGGCTATTCTTTGGGTTATCTTTTTGTATCATCATCTTAGAAAGTGGAAGAAAATAAAACGTGGAAAAAGACAGCTTGAAAATGCTGTGATGTGATGACGGGCTTTGAGTAGAGATTCTCCCGAGATTTGGAGCAAATTTTCTCTCGCAAAATATTTCGTGCAAAATGCCTCATTCAGTCTCTTTTTTCCTTCTTTTTTTCCCTTTTTCTTCTCTTTCCACCTTTCTTTTTTCTTTTTTCTTTTTATTCCCTTTTCTTTGTCTAGTTTTTTTTATTTATTCCCCTTTTCTTTGTCTTGTTTTCTACGTTTTTTCTTTTTCTTTCTTTCTCTTATTTTCCCATTTATTTTTTTCCCTTTTTTCCTTCTCTTTATTTCTTTCTTTTCTTTCTCTTTCGTTTCTCCTTCTTTTCTCTATTTACCGTTTCTTTCTACATTTCGTTTCTTTTCCTTCCTTTCCCT
>NW_020871204.1:353151-355651 GCF_003789085.1 Penaeus vannamei
GAGAGAGAGAGAGAGAGACAGACAGACAGACAGACAGACAGACAGACAGACAGACAGAGAAAGAGAGAAAGAGAAAGAAAATAGAGTATACCAACTAACACGAACGTAAGGTAAATGTATAAGCATAGAGATGTATACATTTACATTAATGTTAATAAGGATATATTGCAGGTAAGGGCTGGGCACTACCGGAGGAAGTTTCTGCATATATTTACCCTGCAACAGAAGGCAAGGGAAGGCGAAAGAGGAAGGAGAAATGATTAATTTAATTTTTTTTTTTTTTTTTTTTTTTTTTTTTTTTCATCAGGTCATATCGTCGTGAAGTTTCTATTAACCAAGATGATAATATGTTGCCTTTTGCTTTTCTGCTTATCGTCTCGCTCACTCCTTTGTTCGTCTTTTTTTGTTGGTCTGTCTCTCTATTCTCTCTCTCCTCTCTAGGTCTCTCTCTCTCTCTCTCTCGCTCTCTCTCTGCTCCTCTCTCTTCTCTCTCTCTCTCTCTCTCTCTCTCTCTCTCTCTCTCTCTCTCTCTCTCCTCTCTCTCTCTCTCTCTCTCTCTCTCTCTCCTCTCTAGTGCTTTCTTCTCTCTCTCTAACTTTCTGCTCTCCTGCTGTCTCTCCTCGACTCTCTGTCTTTCTCTCTCTCTCTTGTTCCTGTTTTTCCATTTTCTGTCTCCCTCTTGTCTGTCTGTCTGTTCCATTTCCTCCTCCTCCTCTTGTCTATCTGTCTTTCCATTTCTCTCTCTCCGTCCCTCCTTCCTTCTTCTCCTTCTCTCTCTCCTCTGTCTCCTGTCTTTCCATTTCTTTCTCTCCGTCCCTCCCTTCCTTCCCCCTTCTCTCTCTTCCTCTTGTCTTCTGTCTTTCCATTTCTTTCTCTTCGCCCCTCCTTCCTTCCTTCCTTCTCCCTCTCTCCTCTTGTCTCCTGTCTTTCCATTTCTTTCTCTCCGTCCCTCCTTCCTTGCTTCCTTCTCTCTCTCTCCTCTTGTCTTCTGTCTTTCCATTTCTTTCTCTCCGTCCCTTCCTTCCTTCCTTCCTTCTCTCTCTCTCTCTCTTGTCTTCTGTCTTTCCATTTCTTTCTCTCCGTTCTTCTTCCTTCCTTCTCTTCTCTTCTCTCTCTCTCTCTCTCTGCTCATCTTGTCTTTTCCGCTATCTTCTCCTCCGTCCCTTCTTTTCCTTCTTCCTTCTCTCTCTCTCCTCTTGTCTTCTGTCTTTCTATTTCTTTCTCTCCGTCCCTCCTTCCTTCCCTCTCTCTCTCTCTTCTCTCTCTCTTGTCTTCTGTCTTTCCTCCCTACCCTCCCTCCGTCACCAACTTCCTTCTCTCTCTCTCCTCTTGTCTCCTTCTTCCATTTCTTCCCTTCTCCGTCCCCCTTGCCTTCCTTCCTTCTCTTCTCTCTCTCTCCTCTTGTCTCCTATTCTTTCCATTTCTTTCTCTGCCGTTCTTCCTTCCTTCCTTCCTTCCTTCCCTCCTTCTCTCTCTCTCTCCTCTGTGTTTCTCTCTTCCCTCCCTCCTCCCTTCCCGTCGACCAACTTCCTCTCTCTCTCTCTTGTCTCCTGTCTTTCCATTTCTTCTCTCCGTCCTCCTTCCTATCCTTCCTCCTTCTCTCTCTCTCTCTCCTCTTGTCTTCCTCTTTCCATCTTTCTCTCCGTTCTTCCTTTCCTTCCTTCTCTCCTCTGCTCCTCTTGTCTTCTGTCTTTCCCTTCCCTCCCCCTCCCTCACCAACTTCCTTCTCTCTCTCTCCTCTTTCTTGTCTTTCCATTTCTTTCTCTCCGTCCCCTCCTTCCTGTCCTTCCTTCCCTCCTTCTCTCCTTACCTCTTGTCTTTCTCTGTTCCCTCCCTCCTCCGTACACCAACTTTCCTTCTCTCTCTCTCCTCATTGTCTTGTCTTTCCATTTCTTTCTCTCCGTCCCTCCTTCCTTCCTTCCTTCTCTCTCTCTTCCCTCTCTCCTTGTCATCTTCTTTCCCTCCCTTCCCTCCCTCACCAACTTCCTTCTCTCTCTCTCCTCTTGTTCTTGTCTTTCCAAAATTTCTCTCCGTCCCTCCTTCCTTTCCTTCCTTCTCTCTCTCTCTTCTCTCTCTCTCTCCTCTTGTCTTCTCTCTTTCCATTTCTTATCTCTCCGTCTTCCTTCCTTCCTTCCTGCTCTCTCTCTCCTCTTGTTTTCTCTCTTTCCCTCCCTCCCTCCCTCCCTCACCCATCTTCCCCCTCTTCCTCCCTCCTGTGAACCGAGCCAAACCCGCAGTTTAACACGTCTTCAGTCAACGTCGCTTCCCTGGCTGAGGCGAGGACCACCCCCTCCCGAAGCTGCAGATTTCTGAAGTGCAGGAAGCCCCCTCTCCAGCCTTCGTCCTTTTCCTTCCACTCTCCTACCCCCTCTCCATCCTTCTCCTTTCCTTCCACTCTTCCATCCCCCTCTCCATCCTTCGTCCTTTTTCCTTCCATGCGCGCTATTTCTGTCTCTCGCTCTCGTTGCTCGTCCCGTCGCCGTGTCATTTATGCACTCAA
>NW_020871204.1:360651-362879 GCF_003789085.1 Penaeus vannamei
GTCAGGAGGGGAAGAAGGAATAAAAAAAGGGGGGTAAGGAGAAGAATAAGTGGGAAAAGGGAAGGGAGGGAAAAACGTAAAAGGGATAGGAGAAGTAAAAGAATGGGGGGAACGGAAGGGATAAAGGGGGAGGGGAAGAGAAAAGTGATATGGAAACATTTTGTTGGAGTAAAGGAGGGTAAGGAGGGGGAGCGGGGGGAAAGGCATTGGGAATGGGGAAAGGAGGGGGATGGGGAAAAAGATGATAAAGAGAGGAGGTGTAGGAGGGGAGAGAGGAAGGGGTAAAAGGGATGCAAGAGCTGAGAGGGGCAGGAGAATGAACTGGGGAAGGGGGGGGGATGATAAAGGGTGGTAGGAGAGACGATAAGAAGTAGGTGTGGAAGTCGGGCTTGGGGGGGGGGGGGGTCAGAGCGGGGTCAGAGAAGATTCAAGGAAGAAGAACGAAGAGGAAGATATATTCTCAGGGGAAGTGGGGAAGGAGGGGGGAACAGGAATGAATAAAGGGGGAAAGGAAGATGTTCGACGAGAGGGGGGAGGAAGAGAGAGAGGGGGGGTAAAACGGGAAGCGAGGGCGTACGGGGGGGTTAAACTTTTGAGTGGAGAGACTTTTTAATATTATGTGAAAAGTGGAAAGCTTTTCAGAAAACTTCCCGGGCATAGATCTTCCTTAAAAATGTAATGTATCATGAAGGGAGGACGGTTTGGAACGAGCCCCTTTTAAGAAGTTTTAAGCAAAAGATTTTCTTCGGGCGCGGCGCTGCATGGCCAAACGGAAATTTTGGCGGGAAATTGTGCCATCCAAAACACTAGAGAGAGCAGAGAAGAGAGAGAGAGAGAGAGAGAGAGGAGAGAGAGAGAGAGGAGAGAGAGAGAGAGAGAGAGAGAGAGAAGAGAGAAGAGAAGGGAGGGAGGGAGGGAGGGAGGAGAGGGAGGGAGGGAAGGGGGGAGAGAGAGAGAGAGAGACAGAGACAGAGACAGAGAGACAGAGAGACAAAGAGAGAGGAGAGAGAGAGAGAGAGAGAGAGAGAAGAGAGAGAGAGAGAGATGAGAGAGAGAGAGAGAGAGGACGAGAGAGAGAGAGCATAGAGAGAGAGAGAGAGAGAGAGCAGAGAAGAGAGAGAGAGAGAGAGGAGTAGAGAGAGAAGAGAGAGCAGAGGGAAAAGCGAGCAGCAGCCCGAGGCGGATATTGTAATATCTCAAATATTACATCAATTCGCTGGGGGAAAGTTAGAGAGGGAGAGGGAGAGGAGAGGGAGAGGGAGAGAAGGAGAGAGAGTTGAGTGGCGATCGCGAGGAGGAGGGACGGAAGGGGAGGCGAAAAGAATGTAGACAGAATTCCAACAAAAAAGCGTACACACAGAGGAGAGTGATAGACAGATAGACAAACACAGATATACAGATAGACAGACAGACTGAACCGCAACTGAATTGACGGAGCAGTTTTAAATAGGGGAGACAAACAGATAGCAAAGACCATAGACAAAGAGAAGAGAGAGAGAGAGAGAGGAGAGAGAGAGAGAAGAGAGAGAGAAGAGAGAGAGAGAGAGAGAGAGAAGAGAGACGAGAGAGAGAGAGGAGGAGAGAAGAGAGAGAGAGAGAGAGGATAACAGAGATGCAGAGCGAGAGCAGCAAGCAAAGAGAGAGCGAGAGCGACAGCGAAGAGCGAGCTGAGAGAGAGAGAGAGAGAGAGAGAAGAGGAGAGAGAAGAGAGAGAGAGAGAGAGAGAGAGGAGACGAGAGGAAGAGAGAGAAGAGAGACGAGAGAGAGAGAGGAGAGAGAAGCGAGAGAGAGAGAGAGAGAGAGAGAGAGAGAGAGAGAGAGATAGCAGAGAGAGAAGAGAGGAGAGAAGACGAGAAGAGAGAAGAGAGAGCAGAGAGAGAAGGCGGTGGAGAGAAGAGAGGAGCAGAGAGAAGGGAGATATCGGAATCTCCGGAAGATAAATATAATTTTTTGAAAGGCTTTTCGTTTGTCACAGAAGTTTACTGTTCTAATTGTACAAACGTTGTCCCGCCACACCGAGATACGAGTTTCGCCAACATTGCCCGAAGACGTTGTATGGAAGGTTTCAATCACGCACACACATACAGTATTCACATACTAATACAGATACACATATACCGGCACATGCCGTACAAGACCGATAAGCGGCGCACACACACACACACACACACATCGCCACACACACACACACCACCGCAACACACACGTACACATATGCATACACAAGA
>NW_020871204.1:368180-379539 GCF_003789085.1 Penaeus vannamei
GATTTCTTTTAACGACTTTTTCTTAATCGTTGCCTCAGTTTCTATTAAATACGTAAAATAATTATCATAATATCAACCCCCTACAAACCAACAATTTAATAAACACAAAGGCTTTTTAACGATTTTTTTTTTAATCGTTGCCTCAGTGTCTATCAAATACGCAAAATAATTATCATAATATCAACCCCCTATAAACAAACATTTTAATAAACGCAAAGAAATTTTAAAAAGAAATCGTCTTTACACTAACAAGCAATTGATGAGTTTGCCATCTGGTCTAACTATCCACTTTATCGTAAACTCTTCTTAATCTACAATTTGCGTGTTCTTAACTTCTCTTAATTATTCTCCAGTAACTAATCTACCTCATTTAGTACTTAGATATATAATTAATTGCCCGATAATGTTGGTAGGAGGTAAATTATCGTTAACAAACCGTGATAAAGGGACTTGTTGGATAATTTTGATAAATAGAGTTGTTGTTTTTTTTGTACTTTCGGATTCTCTCGCTAGCTGTCTACTTCCATGACGAAAAGATGTTTTTTGAGTTATTCAATTTGATGATTATTTCTCCTGTTGTTATTCTGTCTTTCCGTTTGTTGTTCTGTTAAAGCTTACATCATGATAAGAAAAAATGCTGTTCATCATTATTGTTGTTGCTGTTTCTGGTATTTATTGTTATTATTATCCCTATACATTATTGTTATTATTCTTTTTGTCATTATCAATATGGTCATCAGAATTATCAGTATTATTACTAATACTGCTACTGTTACTGTCACTGTAATTATTATTTTCATCATCATTATTACAAGCAATATTACCATCATTATCATCATCATAAATCATCTTTATCATCATCATCATCACCTTAAATCATCCTCGTCATCACAAAACTTCCTCTTTCAACTTCAACCCTCTTCACGCCTTTATAATTTCCACAAGTCATCATTTTTTTTTCTATTTTTCTTTTCTTTTCTCTTTCAGAAATCGAAGAAAATCACAGCGCACTTTATCTTCCAGCAATTCCAACGTGTGTGTGAGTGATGGTAGATGTCTAGACGCCGAGAAGTGAAAGAAAAAAAAAAAAAAAAAAAAAAAAGGAATAAGAAAAAAAAGAAAAAAAATAATAAGAAAAAGAATAAGAAAAAACAAAAAAACGTTTCGAGATTGCGTAACGTTTTTTGTGACCACGTGGTTTCGCTGTCAATCACTGGAAACGTTGATGGATATTCCCTTTGAGGTGTTGTTGTTACGTCATTGTTTTTCTTCTTCTTTTCTCTTTCTCATTCTTTCTTTTTCTGTCTTGTTTTTGTCGTTTTTTTCTTGTTTGCTTACTTTGGTTATATTTTTCTCATTATTCTCTGTTTATTTTAGATTTTCATGTTTTTGGATTTTCTTCTTCCTTAGTCTCTATTTACATATATCTTCTCCATCTTCTCTCTGTGTTCTGTATTATACTACATCTTTCTCTATAGTATCTATAGTTATCAATTTTCTCTTTATATCTTTTTTCTCTCTCTCTTTTTCTTCGCACTTATTCATCCTTCTTCTCCTTCTCCTCCACCCTTTCTTTCCTCTACTCTTTCACCTCATTCTAATTCTCCCATTTAACTTCTTTTCCTTCCTTTCTCTCCCTCCTTTCCCTCTTCCCTTTACGTTCTTTTCCCTTCCTTTCTCTCCCCTCCTTTTCCTCTCCCTTTACGTTCTTTTCCCTTCCTTTCTCTCCCTCCTTTTCCTCTTCCCTTTACGTCTTTTCCCTTCCTTCTCTCCCTCCTTTCCCTCTTCTTTACGTTCTTTTCCCTTCCTTTCTCCCTCCTTTTCCTCTTTCCCTTTACGTTCTTTCCCTTCCTTCCTCTCTCCTCCTTTTCCTCTCCTCCTTCTCCTCTCACAAACATCACACCTCAGATCCCAATCCCCTTTTTTTTCCCTCACATTTACCAATCCAAAGACATGCGGAGAAATAAACATCACAACCATAATCACAACCGGAAATAGAGGCGCCAGAGTATTGCGTCATCACAGCTGTTTACCTTCTCGAGACTCACGCAATCGCCGGTTGCCATAATTAGTGAAAAGGAGAGAGAGAGAGAGAGAGAGAAAGAGGGAAGGAGGGAGGAGGGGAGGGGTGAGGGGGGGAGGGAGGGGAGGGGAGGAGTGGGAGGGGAGGGAGGAGGGAGAGTGGGAGGGAGGAGGAGGAGGGGGGGAGGGAGGAGAAGGGGAGGGAGAGGGGAGGGAAGGAGGGGGGGAGAGGGAGGGAGGGAGTGAGTTATTTGTTATTCTTATTTTAACACCTTTCGCTGCTTCTTTGTTTCTTTTTGTCTGTTGACTTCTTTCTATCTATTTTTTTTTCTTTTCTTCTTTTTTTTATTACTTCCACTGCTACTACTATTGATAATGATAATGATGATGATGATGAGAATAAAATGAGAATGATGATGATGGTAATGATAATAGTAATAATGCTGATAACGTGAGAGAGAGATTATGAGAAAGAGAGAGAGAGAGAGAGAGAGAGGAGAGAGAGAGAGAGAGAGAAGAGAGAGAGAGAGAGAGAGAGAGAGAGAGAGAGAGAGAGAGAAGAAGACAGAGACAAGACAGAGACAGAGAAAGAGAGACAGAGAGACAGAGACAAAAGAGAGAGAGAAAGAGGACAAACAGACAGAGACAAATAAATCCACAAGGAAAGAAATCTACAAAATTACACAATACACGCACACAAACATACACAGCATACACCCCCACAACACCACTCATACAAACACAAACAAAACACAACACAACCCCTCATTTCTCTCCAAAGTGGCCAGCCATTACGAAATCAAGGTAACACGAACAGGTAAATCAATACCGTATTATACATAAACCGAATGACTTACTTTGGTTAACAGGTCGTAGTCTGAGGACCACATATACAGGCCACTGATCTTGGGTAATCTATGATGTGGTCTATAGAGTACAGATGTGACTCGGGGATGGGTTTGTTTACATCATCTCAACTGCTGGGTTTTATCTCTATTTCTAAAAATGAAGGATTGAGTCTATCTGAGTTTTTGATTGAACACTATTCTTCTTCTCTTCTTCTTCTTCTTCTTATATTATTATTATTATTATTATTATTATTATTATTATTATTATTATTATTATTATTATTATTATTTTAGTTTGGGTTTGTTTACATCATCTCAACTGCTGGGTTTTTATCTGGGTTAGAATTTGAGTTTTTTTCTGTTGATAAAACTTGACTGGGTTTTATCTCTATTTCTCAATCTGAGTTTTGATTGATAAACGCTTTTCCTATTATTATTATTTTTGTTTTTAGTTTGGGTTTGTTTACATCATCTCATCTGCTGGGTTTTATCTGGATTAGTATTTGAGGGTTTTTTTCTGTTGATAAAACTTGACTGGGTTTTATCTCTATTTCTGAAAATGAAGGATTAAATTTGTCTGAGTTTTGATTGATAAACACTATTTTTGGAGGGGGTTTATTTACATCATCTTAACTGCTGGTTTTTAATCTGTGTTAGTATTTGAGGGTTTTTTTTCTGATGGTAAAACTTGACTGTTTTTTTTTAATCTCTATTTCTAAAAATGAAGGATTGAGTCTATCTGAGTTTTGATTGATAAAACACTATTCTTATTCTTATTATTATTATTATTATCATTATTAATTATTATTATCATTATTTAGTTTGGGTTTGTTTACATCATCTCAATTGCTGGGTTTTATCTGTGTTAGTATTTGTTTTTTTTGTTTTCTGTTGATAATTGACTGGGTTTTATCTGTCTGAGTTTTGATTGATAAAACACTATTTTTTTAAAGTTTGGGTTTATTTACATCATCTCAGTTGCTGGTTTTGTATTTGTTAGAATTAGATTTTTTTGTTTTCTGTTGATAAAACTTGACCGACTTTTATCTCTATTTCTAAAAGGAAGGATGAATTTATCTGAGTTTTGATTAATAAAATACTATTCTTATTTTTTGGTTTTAGTTAATTACAATCGTAATGATACTAATGACTAATGATAGTGTAATAATTGTCTTTAGCATTATCATCAATACTGCTAAGTTAGATATTGATGTTATCATTATCATTATCTTCTTATATATTTCATCAATATTCAAATAATTTCCATTAAATATCAGTATTCCCTTTGATAAGAAATAATAGCACAAGTATCTCTAATGTTATAAACAATATAGAAATCATATTGATGATATTACAACTCAGGAACAAGATATTACAACACAATGCATCAATATTGTTATAACATCAATGCAAAAAAATCATATTGATGATATTACAACTCAGGAACAAGGTATTACAACACAGAAAAAAAAAATTACAACCCAGATACAAAATACCATCACACACGCTTAATTAAACGAAAGCAGTCAGCTGTTGCAATAACAACCGTGATTTAATTGTTGATTGCACACATATAACGCAACACAAAGAATTAAAAAATATATGTTAAACGTGACAGAGAGTTCCAGATGTTTCAAAATATGGGACGATAACATTAATCAATAAATGATGATTATAATGATGATGATATACGAATAATGATAAAAATAAGATATGAAATAATGATACGAATAATGATAAATGATGATTATAATGATGATGATACGAATAATGATAAAAATAATGATGATAATGATTATAATGATGATGATATGAATAATGATAACCATAATGATGTGGAAAATGATAATGACAATGATGGTAATAATACCAGTGATGATAGTAATGATAATGATGATGATAATGATAATAATAATGGCAATGTCACTAATAATAATAATGATGATAATAATGATAATAATAATAATGATGATAATGATGATAATGTTAATAAAAATGAAATAATGCAAATGAAAATAATGATAATTAAAGTGATAATAATAACAATAACAAAAACAATAATAGCGATAATAATAATAATAATGATAATAACAATAACAAAGCAATAATAGCGATAAAGATAATAATAATAATGATGATAATAATAATAATAATAATAATGATAATAATGATAATAATAATAATAATAATAATAATAATAATAATAATAATAATAATAACAATAATAATAGCAATAATAAAATAATAATCAATAATAACATCTAATCACAGACCCAGTACGTAAATGTTCTCGCCGTTTCAGGTCTCACGAAACCGATTTTCCGAGGAAAGAATTCGACGCCACGGTAGAGAACGGTCTCGTTTTCGCTTCTCCGTTAATGGCGAGTTAGGCTTGAGATTTCTTATTCGGTTTCGTATTCTTGTTTTTTTTCGTTTTTTCTTATTCGTTTTTTTCTTTTTTCTTCGTTAAAAAAAAAAATCTTCTTTGTTTTCTTCTTCGGTTTCTTTTCTACTTTTTCTTATGTTGTGATTTCTTTTCTTCGTTTTTTTCTTCTTATTCTTCTTCTTCGTTTTTTTTTTTTTTTTTTGCTTCTTCTTCTTTTTTCTTCTTATTTTTGCTTTTCCGAGGAGAGAATTCGACCCGCGGTAGAGAACGGTCTCGTTTTCGCTTCTCCGTTATGGCAGGTGCTCTTCGTTGGCGAGGTAGGCTTGGGTTTCTTCTTTTTGTTTTCGTATCCTTCGTTTTTTTGTTTTTTTTCTACTTCGTTTTTTAGTTTTTTCTTCTTCGTTTTTAAAAAATTTTCTTCTGTTTTCTTCTTCGGTTTTTTTCTATTTTTCTATGTTGTGATTCTTTTTCTTCGTTTTTTTCGTTTTTTCTTCTTCTTCGTTTTTTTTTATTTTTTTCTTTGTTTTCTTCTTATTTTTCTTATTCTTCTTCTTGCTTTTCCGAGGAGAGAATTCGACGCCGCGGTAGAGAACGGTCTCGTTTTCGCTCTCCGTTAATGGCGGGTGCTCTCGTTGGCGAGGTAGGCTTGGGGTTTCTTCTTTTTTTTTCGTATCCTTCGTTTTTTTTCGTTTTATTCTTCTTCGTTTTCGTATCCGTTTTTTTTTCTACTTCGTTTTTTTTCGTTTTTTTTCCTTCTTCGTTTTCGTATCCGTTTTTCTTTTTCTACTTCGTTGTTTCCGTTTTTTCTTCTTCGTTTATTTTCTTTTTCTACTTCTTCGTTTTTTCGTTTTTTCTTCTTCGTTTTCGTATCCGTTTTTTTCTACGTTTTTTCGTTTTTTCTTTCTTCGTTTTCGTTCCTTCGTTTTTCCTTTTTCTACTTCGTTTTTTTTCTTCTTCTTTATGTTCTTCTTATTTTTCTTCTTATTTTATCGTTATGTTGTTTTTTTTATTTTCATTTTTTTTTATCTGTTTCATTTTTATATGTTATGTTTGGATACATGTAAACGCTGTTAAAATCGTTGTATTTATTCCCCGATGTGGCTATTCTTCTCCTTCGTTCTCTTCTTCTTTTTCTTCGTTTTGTTTCTGTTCTTTTTTTTTATTTTGTCTTGTTTATCTTTTTTTGGATGTTATGTGGGATATATTGAAGTGCTGTTTGATTTTTTTTTCATTTGTTTCTGTTTTTTGTTGGTAATTTGTCTTATTTATATGTCCTTTTTTTTATGTAAGTTTAGGATACACTGAAGCGCTGTCGAGATCTTGCTTTTCCTTCTTCCTTCCCTTCGTTTTCTTTGTTTTTGTTTCTGTATTTGACTTTGACTGCAATTTGTCTTTATTATTTCGTTTTCTTGTTTTTTCTGTATTTTACTGGCAATTTGTCTTTATTATTTCGTTTTCTCGTTTCTGTATTTTCTGGCAATTTGTCTCATTATTTTTCTGTATGTATGTTTGGGGGAGACTAAAGCATTGTTAAGATTTTTTTTTTTTTATATATTCCGATATGGATCAACAGGTTTTCTGTTTTTCGCAAGTTTGGTTTTATTGGTAATTTGTCTTATGTTTATTTATTTATTTATTTATTTTTGTATGTTATGTTTGGGATATAATTAAACGCTGTTTAATGATTATTTATTTATTTATTTATTTTTGTATGTTATGTCTGGATATAATTAAACGCTGTTTGATCTATTTATCAAAGCGCTGTTTGATCTATTTTTCGATTTGTTTCTGTTTCTTGTTGGTAATTTGTCTTATGTTTATTATTTTCTTTTTGTATGTTATATTTGGGATATAATGAAGCGCTGTTTGATCTATTTTTCGATTTGTCTTATTTGTATGTCCTTTTTTCTTGTTGGTAAATTGTCTTATTTGTGTGTAAGTTATGATTGGAATACACTGAAGCGCTATTCCCCCCCCCCCCCCCCGATTTGGATCAACAGGTTTTCTGTTTTTCGCTGAACGTCGGTGAAAGCAAGGTTGGTCGAGGAAGCACATGGCTGTCAGGAGGAACATAATTAGAACGCGTCTAGTTCTTCGATCACAAGCTGTTGGTTATCATCATTCTTCTTTTATTTTTTCTATTCTCTTTCTCTTTATGTATTTTCTATTTTCTTTTTTCTTTCTCTCTCTTTAGATTCGTCTCTTCTATTTTTTCTTTCATTTTTAGCTTCTTTTTAAATTTTTATTTGCTATTATTTTTAATCGCCGCCTTTCGTATCTTAAGCATGAATTATTTTTAGACTCGTCTTTCAATGTTATTTTTTTTTTCATTTTTAGCTTATTTATTTTCATTTTTTTTTTTTATCTATCTTTTTTTTTAATCGCCGCTTTTTCGTATTTAAAGCGTGGATTATTTTTTCTTCTTGGGAGGTCGACCTTGCACTTTCTACAGCCTCGACCCCTTCGACGTGTTAAATACGAGAGTGAAACGAATTTTTAAAGAGCATTTGTTCCCAGGTCAGTGTGTGAGAAAGTGGAGGATACTGGTGAAGGAAGGAGGGAGGGAGGGAGGAGAGAGGGGGGAGGGTTGGGGGGTAGGGGGAGGGTTAGGGGTAGGGGGGGAGGGTTGGGAGGGTGGGAGGGAGGGAGGGAGGGAGGGAGGAAGGGTGGGAGGGAGGGAGGAGGGAGGGAGGGAGGGTGGGAGGGAGGGAGGAGGAGGAGGTGGGAGGGTGGGGCGGGTAGGGGGGAGGTAGGTTGGTGTTTGGGGTGGGACTCGGGAGGGGTAGTTAGGGGCGGGAGGGGGGAGAGGGGGAGGAGAGCGTGGCAGATGGCAGAACGCGCAGCAGATGTGGCGGTAATTTGTGTTGGGTTGGGTGGGTGGGAGGAGGGGGAGGGAGGGAGGAGGAGGAGGAGGAGGAGAGGAGGGGAAGAAGAAGAAGAAAAAGAAAAGGACGAAGAAGAAGAAGAAGAAGAAGGAGAAAGAGGAAGAGGGAAAGGGGAAGGGGAAAGACAAAAAAAAAATAAATAAATAAATAAAGAAGGAGGAGAATAAGTAGAGGAAGGCGGAAGGAATAGACAGAGGCGGTAAAGTCGGAAGAGAAGGAGAGGGGAGAAGGTATCCGAATGGAGGAGGAAGTAGAGGAAGGAGGATGGAGTAGACAGAGAAAATAAAGGAGGAGGAAGAGGAGGAGAGGGGAGAAGGTATCCGAAAGGAGGAGGAAGTAGAGGAAGGAGGATGGAGTAGACAGAGAAAATAAAGGAGGAGGAAGAGGAGGGGAGGGGAGAAGGCATCCGAAAGGAGGAGGAAGTAGAGGAACGGAGGATGAACGAGAAAATAAAGGAGGAGGAAGAGAAGAAGGAGAGGGGAGAAGGTATCCGAAATTCCTCGCCGCTCTCGTTCCAGCGCCACCCCGGGCACGAAGGGAAGGGCTTTCTCTCCCTCCCCTCGTGCCATACGGGAGCCACGCCCCCTGGGTATGGCCCCCGGGTACCGCAGGTGATACCCCTCGTTAATTAAAGTCGCGGCGAGTGAAAACGGAGTTCCGGATGGCAGGGTGTGTTTCGCGGATGGAGGATGGTTGCGCGAACACATGCTAGGGTTTTCTTTCTGTTTGTCTGTCTGTCTCTGTTTCTCTCTCTCTATGTCTGTCTGTCTGTCTGGCTGGCTGTCTCGCTTGCTCTCTCTCTCTCTCTCTCTTTATCTCTCTCGCTCGCTCGCTCGCTTGCTCTCTCTCTCTCTCTCTCTCTCTCTCTCTCTCTCTCTCTCTCTCTCTCTCCTTCTCTCCTCTCTCTCCCTCCTCCCTCCCTCCCCTCCTCTCCCTCTCCCTCCCCTCTCCTTCTCCTCCCTCTCCCTCTCCTCTGCGTGTGTGTCTAATGGCAAATGCATATTATTTTCTCTGACTCATCGCTATCATTCGAGCAGCTAATATTTACAATCCTTTTCATTGGATATAAGATTAGCATGATAGACATTTTGGATTCACATACAGAAGGAAACAGTTAGATAAAAAGAAAAGTGGAAAATAGAAAGATAAAGAAGTAGAGAAGAAGAAGGCGTAAAGAAGAAACAAAAATCTGACAAAAAGAAAAGTGGAAAAAAAAAGAAGTGGAAGAAGAATAGGGAAAAATGTAAAGAGAAAAAGACGAAAGAAGATGAGAGAGATAGAGTAGAGGAAGAATCTGAGGAATAATAATTATAATGAGAAGAAGAAAGAAAAGAAGGAAGATAAAGAAAGATGAGGAATCTATAGAGAAAGAAGAAGAAAAAGAAGCTAAAAATGAAAAAGAAAGACGAATACAAAGAGAAAAAAGAAAATATATAAAGAGAAAGAAGAATAGAAAAACTAAGAAGAAACTTAAGAAAATAGAGAGAACATTCTAAAGAAAAAGAAGAAAAAAACAATAAAAAAGAAGAAAAAGAAGACGAAAAAGAAGAAAAGAAGAAAACTAAGAAAACGACGAAAAAAAAATAAGACAATCTTAAAGAAGAATAAAAGAAGAAACTACAAAAAACGAAGAAAAAATGTATAAGAACAATAATAAACAATAAAAAAATAATAAGAAAGCATAAAAAGAAAAATAAGAAAGCAATGAAAAAAATAATAAGAAAAGCTAGAAGAAATAGAAGAAAAAAAAAATCTAAAAATAATAAGAAAAGCAATAAAGGATAAGAAGAAAGCAATAAAAAGATAATAAGAAAGCTAGAATAATCGAAGAAAGAAAATATCTAAAAATAATAAGAAAGCAATAAAAGAATAAGAAGAAAGCAATGAAAAATAATAAGAAAGCTAGAAGAAATAGAAGAAAAAAAAATCTAAAAATAATAAGAAAGCAATAAAAGAATAAAAAGAAAGCAATAGAAAAATAATAAGAAAGCTAGAAGAAATAGAAGAAAAAAAATCTAAAAAATAATAAGAAAGCAATAAAAGAATAAGAAGAAAGCAATAGAATAAATATAAGAAAGCTAGAAGAAATAGAAGGAAAAAAAAAAATCTAAGCCCAATCTTGAAGAGAAAGGAACGCGAAGGACTCACTCCTCAACTCTCTTACTCTCTCTCTCTCTCTTCTCTTCTCCTCTCTCTCTCTCTCTCTCTCTCTCTCTCTCTCTCTCTCTCTCTCTCTCTCTCTCTCTCTCTCTCTCTCTCGCTCTTCTCTCTCTCTCTCTCCTCTCTCTCTCGCTTCTCTCTCTCTCTCTCTCTTCCTCTCTTCTCTCGTCTCGCTCTCCTCTCTCCCTTCTCTCGCTCTCGCTTCTCCCGTTCTCTCTTCTCTCTTCTCTCTCCTCTCAACATCCATGTCGGAATCCGCAGACAATATTTCATTGACGTTTTATTAGAAGTGAAAGTACACGAAATACAGGTAGCATGCGGTGCCTATTTTNGAGAGAGAGAGAGAGAGAGAGAGAGAGAGGTGAATGGATAGAAAGATATGCATATACTTCATTTTCAACTCATCCTTCTACACATTGACAACCCACTCACTCTGGAACTGAAGAGAGTAACAGGATGATCTCATACCCAGAAGGTAGCTATTTAACTCTAGTTGAATTCCCTCTTTCTTCTCTTCTCACCTTCTCTTAGTCACATTTTTACTTCCTCCTTACCTCTTCGTAACAAACAAACAATAGACAGATACGACGAGGATAATAAGCCAATCACATACAGGAACGAGTCAGACACCGAGTGTGAATCCAATCCAAAATCATTTATTAATCCTTCTACACTCCCGCATCCTACTCAATCCAAGGAGCTTAACGCCCGGCCCGACGCGTCCCCTCGCTTCTCATCGTCTCCTGCGAGCACCGAGGATGTCGTTGAGGTCGGGGACGACATCGGCAGGCAGCTCGCCCAAATCAGGGAGGTCAGGGATGTTCAAGGGAGCGTCGTTCATGCTGAACGTGCCGTCTTCGTCCAGACCCACGTCGAATGCTGGGGCGGGGCTGCAGGTGTTGTGGTTGATCTGGTCGAAGTCTTCGACGTCGTAATTTGCCTTTTCCAGGTCGGTCTTGATCTGGTTGGGAGGCAAAGGACAGGTGAAGTGAATAAATAAAATAGCTAAACGATTTCCAAACGTATATAAAGATAGATAGATAGATAGATAGATAGAT
>NW_020871204.1:382617-418975 GCF_003789085.1 Penaeus vannamei
TGTGTGTGTGTGTGTGCTGTGTGTGTGTGTGTGTGTGTGTGTGTGTGTGTTGTTGTGTGTNAGAGGATTTCCAAGTTTCAGTGTATTGGATCTTTTTTCAGTGTGAGAACCTTGGACAACCCCGCTCGACCTCTCGTCCCGAACGCCATTGCTGCCGGCGGGATCCACTGCCGGCCTGCTCAGCCCCTTCCTCAGGTAAGGCTGCAACATTAGTGCAACAAGTTTAGATGCAAACATACCTCAATTGCAACATAACATAAAAAAACAAAAGAAACTCTGCCTCAAAAGGAACGGAACAGTATAAAGCGTTCATACTGTAGCAGCGTTTATTTTTATTTTTGTGTACAGGTGACTATGAGCACAAACATACCGCAACTGCAGCATACCTCAACATATTCCATCAATCACTGTTACAGCAAAATACGGAAACATGTAAAAGATGACATTTTATGATTGTCGATTTATGTCCTCCATATTCAATTCCGCACAGGACCTGGAGGAATGGGTTCAAGGAGCTGGCGAAGACGGTTTCATCTTCTTCAGTCTAGGATCTGCTTGCCATCGGATATGCCCGAGGAGTAAGTATGGTTATAAAGGCTATTCTTCATATTCCCCGTCCATGTAGGGCAAAGTCAGAATGAACTGAATAAGCAGTAAAGGCGCGATTCAACTGGCCGTGTCTTCGTCTAGAACCCGAGTTGTATCCGCCCAACCAGGCGTAGTGTTTCAGCTGCGAAAAGCACCGCCGTACCAGACCGCTCACAAGACCGCACATGCCTCTCGCTTGAATAACACCGCGCATAGTACTTCTCCCTTGAACAGCAAGGAGCACAAGGGCCTATTCCCCGTTTTTGCCGTTGTTTCGTATTTCATGGCGCATGCTTAATTTCAAATTAGTCTTTTCTTGTTTATTGTTTTTGATAGTAAAAAACGAATTTTATGGTAATTACCTCTAATTGTTTTATATATGTTTAATGTAACTGTTGATGGCTTTCTAGATACTTAAAGATATTGATCATTTCTTTAAGCGGATTACAGAGTTTTTCATTGCACCCTGGAAAGCCCAGAGATCCCGAAGAGAAAGATGCTCTCTGTCGTGTTATCACTGGCAAGGTACTTATATAAGTACTTATTTAGACCTTTATCAGACCTGCATGTACACAAGTTACCGCCCCTTAAAATAATAATCGATAAGAGGAAAAGAGATAACGCTCTAATGTCCATATTATCACCAGGGATATTATGGACACTTCTAAGCCACTTCATTTGCCATTGCCTTTACCAATCGCTATCCTCCTACGGTTTTTCGGTAGTGCTGCGACGACGCTTATGATTGATGCCAGTAACCAGCGATAATTATCTTCTTCAAGCTTGTCCCGTTTTACATTACATGGTCGCTGCCTTCTTCAATGTCTTACAGTTAAAATTGTGCCAGGCCCGACCCAATGAATTTTCATAAATATAGATGCAGAAATGAAGGCAAATCTGTCTATATATCGGATAGATATACATTTAACCGTCTATTTGCCGGGTTGATATGCATGTCTAGACTGATAAATATTATTTATTTCTTTTACTTATGCATACCAAGTATACGAATATTTGGGTCGAGCCTCGCACAATTCTAACAAACCGGCCGTTAATCTCTAGTGGGGCCGGCCTTCCGAATAGGCTGATAATTATGATTATAAGTCCGTGATCGTAATGAATGCGACGATAACTGTAATATCGATTATTCTTTGTATTACCCTGTTGGGAGTTGTATTGCTAGCAGCGTTCAGTGGCGTCATTCGCACTCCATCGGCGGAGCAGGATCCGTGAGGCACGCCCCCAGCTCGACCCCAACCGAAGCAAAGGACTGGCGGTTTGAGGCTGAACGGGGAGGCCATTTGGGTGAACAGCGTCCGGGGGTCGATATGAAGTCCTCTATCTAAATGATTCATCATATTTATGAATGATCTGTTCGAATAATCTAATCTTAATCATGAGCTTGATGGAAACTATAGTCCAAAATGTCCCAGGTGAACGTTACCTCCCACGCAGTCCCAGTATTTTTGCCACGATTCATGCGGAAATGCTTTTGGAAATGCTTAATAGACATTTACCGGAATTAGTGTAAAATCATGTTTGAAAGTTTATTGGCCATTTACAGGCTTTAAAAACAGGGAGAGTACTTGAAGTCCAACCCTATTCTGGGGCCTTCGTCTTTCCTATAAATTCTCTACTGTACATGTGTTACTGTATAGAGACAGATTTTGTATTTGTTTACCTCATTGCTTAGAAGGGACGACCCCCCCACTGCTCACACAAATAACGCTCATGGTAGAACGGTATAATATGACCATAATTTATATTTGTATTAGTCTACTACTACTCTTATTAGAACATGCTCTAACTCTATCCAGACTGGCTAAACCAGCGCCCAATTTCACCCCAGGTACCGCCAGGTCTTAGTGAAGGTGTTTGGGTCCCTGAAGCAGCGCGTGTTGTGGAAGTGGGACCAGGAGGACATGCCCGACCTACCCCCCAACGTGCGGCTCGGGAAGTGGCTCCCGCAGCAAGACATTCTAGGTCAGAGATGCATTTATCTGAGGAAGACATGACAGTTATTTACAATCATTTCGTGGAGCAGTCTGAGAAATGCCGTGGGGGTTCATGATGAGTATAAGCAGTCGGTTTTAGTGAACTGCCAGTCAATCATTCACAATAAAATTGTAACAAGAGTGGATGCAATACATACAAATAGATAAACACGATCAACTCATTGTTTGTGATTTCCAATAAATGTGAGGATTTTCTGTTGCAGGCCACGCGTCCCTCCGCCTCTTCATGACACACGGCGGACAACTGAGCACAATGGAGTCCACGTACCATGGCATCCCGGTTCTTGGCTTGCCCGTGATGGGGGACCAGCACACCAACATGGTTCAGGTGGCGAGGGAGGGCTGGGGCAAAGTCATCTTCTGGGACCAGCTGTCAGAGGAGGTCTTGACGGAAGGGATTCGCTCGGTCATGGACGATCAGAGGTAATAGACACAGGTGGCCGGAGAGACTGAGCAGTTTTTATTATTCTGAGGCGGCAGTGTAGCCTTTTTGGCGAATTTTCCCTTTTGTTGGATATACACGGGGTACCTGTGAAGTGAGGAAGAGAGAGTAGACATTCTGGCCAATCTATGAAGTATGAACACATGATATATATAAACACCCACCACTGATAGACAAATTAAAAAACGTACATATACTTATCTATATATATATTTGATATGAGAGAAGAGAGAGAGAGAAGAGAAACTAATTATCACAGTCCAATCTATATACTCTTCATAAACTATATTACTATATAATAAACTAACCATATAATACTGTATATATATGTTATCATCAATTATTGTGAGCTAATGCTACAGCGGGTGTACCGCATCTCCCCCTTCTCATCATCGAGGCATCTCTTGATGAACCAAGTCCCTGCCACGCAGGGATCTCTGGCTATTCTCAAGCTCTCTCAATGACAGGTTTGAATCGTCTGGCACACAGCACACACAAAACCTAGGTCGATCCCCAGGCTCCCCATCTAATCGCCTATCCTTTTTGCACAGTACACAATATGCTGGGCAGCGATCACCTTTATGAAGCGAGCCAGGTGGCTTGCTACTGCCTGAGCTGCGAGCACCACACATCTCAAGATATTATATTGTTATCAGTACAAAAATTACGGTCTAAAACTATAAGCGATATACCGTACTTGCTTGCACGCCTCTACAGTGTATGCTCCTCATCTTGATTAACAATTTATTGGTCGCAAGTTAGCACTACTCATGATTCACACTTATCTATTACCGAAGCATAGAATTAACTACCGGCACAAGGTACTCTACACTATTATCACTCACAATATGTAAATCTAAACCAAAACGCATTATCAGGAGCCTTGGAAATAACACATTAAGACTTTATCAATAAATCCTCTTAGTCTAAAAAGACTCAGATTGAAAATCAGGCAACATCATTCAGCTAAAGTACGGTTCTAACGTAACCCTGAAATAATATTGCTCGAAGTTGCACACATCCGAAATTGGTTATGTTAAGAGTACAGTTAAAACCTTGTTCACATTATTTCAGTCATGCAAAGCATTGAAAAATTTGTGGTAGCTAGAGGACATTGTTGGCTCTAAGATGTGATGCTGTGTTGTGATGTAGATGCCGCGTGAGAGGTGTGTGTGTGTGCGTGTAGAATAATGATCGTCAGTATCTACTTGCGTCTCGTCTAGTCTGGAGAACTTCTATCCAAAAAAAAGTTGCTTACCTGGCTGTCTGTCTCTCGTGCGGATTTCTATCATCAATACACAGTCTTCACTGTCCTTCATCTCTCCGTCTCTCTCCTCTCTTCGGCATCGTCAAACGTCCTTTTCTCATCTTCAAAAGAGCTCCTCATCACAGAGAGTGGGAGAGAAAGTACGACGGCCAAGTAGAGAGAGCCCCACCGAGACGAGATCTCGTCGAGAGGGTCTCATCCGCAGATCGAAGGATCTCTCACTCCCATCTCGCACGTGAAGTCAAGAAGTCAAGATACGAGAGACAAGAGAGTAGAGAGAGATGAGCACGTCAGAGAGATATGTGTAGTGGCTCTACACGTAAAGATCTCATCACTGCTCTCATCATCTCCATCTCTCTCTCTCTCTCTCTCCCTCTCCCCCACCCGTCCTCTCTCTCTCTCTCGTCTCTATCTAACAATTCTCCTACTCTCCCACACATCTTCTCTCTCCTTCCCTGCTCTCTCTCTCTCTCTTCTCTCCGTCCCCTCTCTCCCCTCTCTCTCTCGCATCTCTCTATCTCTCCCCCCACCTTTCCGCTTTCAAGGTAACCCTGTTCAACAGGCACTCGCTATTAGTCTAATTACTATCTCGCAACTTGTTTGATTCCTTACCATCTCACGTACTTTTGCACGCTGAAATTTCGCTGCTGTCCATCTTTTTGACCTCTGCCTGAACGTCATGCAACAACGCAGCCCTAACCACTGGTCAACCGACCTCTCTTCAACGTGCCTAAAATGCCAGTTCAGTCGGTCTGGTGCACTTGCCGCATGCTCGTCTCACTCCGTCTCACTGCTACTCCTCCTCTCTCACAAGTCTTGCGCAATCTCCCTTAACCATTCAACGTGAAAATGGCGTGAGGTTGGGATCCAACTTCCATGGCTTCGAGTGAGTTGGCACGCAATCTTGAACACACTCTCATGCCCCCATTATGCTTACTATCTTGTTTGGAGACTCCCAGCGCTGGTCACAACTCATTTATCTTACAATTCACCACTACCCCATACTCTGCGCATAGCTGGCCCTTAACCTGCAGTGCCAATGTGCTCGCCCACTGTCGAGTCGACTTGAGTTGGATAGAGGACTAGCACCACAGTCCTTTTCCCAGAAGGGCTTCATGTGCCATGACTGCACTGAAATACTTGACTTATGGTCTATCCATCGAAGTCGCCGAGTAATGTCACTCTACAATCGTCAACCAAAAATCCCTTCCCTGAGTCCAGACGTAAGTTATGCATAGATAAGCATCTGTGCTTCCAGGTGCTCTCCTGTCAAGTTTCATAATTTACACAATCTTGCTTATAGGGTCATAATCACACCAAATGATTCTGAGACACTGCATAAACCATTTCACGACGTTGAAAGGAATAACCCACACTAAGTACAGGGTCCGTGCAGGTAAGTCGAGCTAAGAAACGACAAGAATGACTCAAAAAACCCGGGCACACCTCCCCTCTCTCAACCTGTCCAGATGAAAACCTAGAGTGGTCATTGGACTGCTGGGAGTTTAGAATTGGACCTGGAGGGTAGCCACAACTAATCTATGATCAGTATCATAGAATTCGGCACTACTTTACGCCCTGTAGTTCTGGAGGATCCCCCAACAATGCTAACAAGGATGTGGTCGATCTCCTTGGCTGCATCACCTGCATCACTGTATGACATCCAACGATGAGGGTAGTGCTGGTATCAAGAGCCAGAAATCTCAGTTTCTGGGACCGTGCAAAGCCCCAGAAAAGGAGGCTATTTCTCACTGCTGGCATCATTCCCAACCATGGGGACCGACAGATATCTCATAGCCAACTCGATGACAGCCATATTCACATGAAGTCACCCAAGAACAATATGAATATTTTGTTGAGAACAACTGTGTGACAGATGCAAGTTTGGTGTAAAACATTTCTTTTCACATCGAGTTTGCAAACATCGGTAGGAGTGTACACAGCAATAAGAGACATGAGCAAATGTAAGCTTCAGTCTCAACCCATTATACACTAACGCCCCGAGTAACCTCTACTACCACTGGCCGAAATCTGCTAGAGATGCTATGGATGCTCCTGAAATGGTGACCATTTCTGCAGCTTAACCAGCCGCTGCCAGGACTTCTCACACTCCGAGAGAGCATCCACCTCAACTCTCAGCCTCCTCAATTCCTCGACAGTAGTGGCAACCAATCATCTGACAACAAAGAGCAGATGTTTCCAAGCCCCCACCCTGACATCCTGCTTGAGGTTTAACCTTGGGCCTTCACTCTAAGTGGGTTGGCAGCTGCCAGAACACAGGAGAAACGACTAGCTCCCATTCCCATCTTGCGCCCCAGCAGTCGCCCTCCCAACGGGGCCACAGCGTGCTCAC
Organism: Penaeus vannamei; assembly: GCF_003789085.1. Lineage (NCBI taxonomy): Eukaryota > Metazoa > Arthropoda > Malacostraca > Decapoda > Penaeidae > Penaeus > Penaeus vannamei. The sequence goes on from NW_020871204.1 coordinate 389,283, forward strand.
ATGTTGGGTAGGAGGGGCATTTCCCATTTTCCACAGCATTTCTTTTTATTCGATACTGCCGATGCGTTATATCTGAGGGAAGGGGAGAGAAATGCAAGGCCCACCGAGCTACCATTAACACCAGGGGGCTGAGGGGTAGGAGTTGGTACAAAGCCAGGGCGTGTTTACACACTGGTGAGCCATGACTGTACCTCTAGGACCTCTTGCTGCTCCAAGATTCCCCCACAGTTTAGCCTGGGACCACAATGTACCCAGTTTCATGGGTGGCCATGGGGAGGCACTGCAGGTCTCGATGATGGAGAGGCTATAAACTGGCAGGGGAGGCTTATACAGAGCTACTCCCTTTTCACATTAAGCTAGCCAGTGATCGCAGCTGAAAGTAAGAAGGCACTTAACACTGCTAGGCTATGACGCCGTCACACCATATATATATATATATATATATATATATATATATATATATATATATATATATATATATATATATATATGTATATATATATGTATATATATATATATATATATATATATATATATATATATATATATATATATATATATATATATAATATATATATATATATATATATATTATATATATATAATATATATATATACACATGTATACAGTATATTATATACACATTTTATGCATATCCTTACCTCTTAATACACTAATCCTTTAGTCTGGAACATTAGGAAAATTCGGATAGCTACTGGCTGAAAAACACCACTAGGTAGATAAAAAAAAATAATAATAATTTAGTAACGCATATGTCAATGATAATTAGATTGCTCTCAGCTGCCCCATGTTATACAAATGCAGTTAGAATTGTATTTTTATGCAGTTATTTGCAGCAGTTGGACATTTTCAAGGATATATTATAACTATATGCATAATACATTTGGATGATATAATACTGAAATAAAGATTTGTAATTGATCTAGCAAATATTGTCTGCGTGTCGCTAGACTGTAGAGGTTGCGAACCCCCGAAGTAAAGACATTTCGTGAAACTGGTCCACGTGGCCACACTCATCCAGCCTCGAGGCACCGACTGCCACTCACTAGCCCGTGTGTTGCAGCATGAGACAAGAAGCAAAGCGACGCTCCCGAGTGATGAAGGATCAGCCTCAGCCCGCGGGGGAAGTCGCATCCTACTGGGTGAACTACGTCATCAGGCACAAGGGAGCGCCTCACCTGCGGTCGCCCGTGGTCGCCATGGCGTGGTGAGTCGAATGCTCAGCATTACTGAGACACGTACAGGAGGCATCAGCGTATCCAATACTTTCGTTTTCAGTAGGATTTCATATATCATCCATAAATTTTCATTTGTTTTATTTCAAAAAAAAGGTTAAGGTAACAATCTAATCTTAATCAGGTACCAGGTCGTCGATGTGATGACCGCGGCGGCAGTGGCGATCGGGATCACGTACCTCCTCGTGAAGCTCCTCGCCGTAGGATGCGCGAGACTCTGCTCCTCCAAGGGCAAGCGAAAGCGCGACTAGATGCGAGGAGCTTGAGTGTGTGTTTCTTGTGTGTGGCTGTTTCTCAGCCTTACTGTGTCTGCATTCAGTACATGTATATGTTGGAACATCATTAAATGAACATGTAAAAAAACAATAAATCAAAGCTGTTGTGCTTGTGTATCACAAACCTACCTATTTTTAAGCACTAATTGGCAGATCTAATATAACGCGCAGAAAGTTTTGGTTAGACATCATAGAACCTCTACATTTATTTAGAGCACCGTTAGTCCTTTATTTGACTGAAATGCAATATTTGGGGATTTATATATATACATGAATAGAAAAACATTCTATCGTGTTGATACTATGGTAGAAAAACCCACAATGCACAAACTAGATTTATTGAGGAAAGTGAGACAACAGATTCGGAATTGTCCTCGATCCCATCTTTGGGTCTGAGGAAGGAGTTCAGTTCAGTTAGATTTGCGAAGTCATGCTTCGCCCGGGCCTTTTCTCTGGAGTGGCCCGGCCTGTGTTAACTATTTCTAGTTAACTCAGACCTTTTCTTTGAACTGCATGCTTATCGCGGTGGCTGGATTGCAAGCAAGCGATCCAGCTGCATGGAGAAAGCATGTGCACACCCTTTTTACCCAGCCGGCGCTGTGGTGGGTGGTCCCTGCCTTAGAAATTGTGTGTACACAATTCTGCAAGTAATGTAACAGGGTGGCGTTAAGCTCGCCGCAGTGTTTACATAACCTCCCAGTCTCATTGTCAATAATTTGCCAAGCGCATTGGTAACCTAGTCTTAGTCTGAATAGTATGACTTCGGTACTTTTTGTATTTGGAGGAAGGGCCAGTGGCTCATAGCCTGAAGCATCTGAGTACCACTTGGCAGCGAGCGATTTTGTGATGTTTTCTCTATGTGCTCCCCGAGGACCGCACACGCTGCAGCTTTGGTACCTTGGCTCAGTCCCCTTCGGCTGGGTTTTAACGATCATGGAGGATGGGGGCATACCCCTGCCCTTTTCGGCTAGTTTATCAGCAAGCTCGTTCCCTTGTATGCCTATATGGCTTGGAATATTGATCTTTTCTCATGGTGAGAGTTAGAATTGAGAATTCGATCATTTCTTTTGCCCACGGCAGGGGTTCTTTGTAGTCAGGATGAGGGAAGTCCATACCCTTGGCAAGCAATGATCTTTTAGCTGAAAGCGTATCAAAATCTGNTAATAAATCCCCAGAAGTTGAAAGAACGCCTAAAAATCTAGCGCTTTTGAGAGAAACGGCCGAAAAAACCTTTTTCGCTTTTTATTGGTAATTATGAGGATTTTAACATTCATTCAGGTAATTGTGATGATTCATGATTCATTCCTTCTTATATACATAATGTAATTATGGTTGATGATAATGACAATGATAATGCAATATAATGATAATAATGATAAATCTATATATAGGAATAATTTTGATAAGTCACTGCAAACACTAGCAATAATCAACTTATGCCAATATTTTCTACTAATAATGAATTAGAAATAATTTAATAAATCATTATCATTGTCATTACCAAATTATTTACTATTGTCATTTATGGTATTCTAAAATTATTTATTTTGCTAATTATCATTTATACAAAATAGATATAATTGAATAAATAATAGCTATAAGTATTAGGGCCATAATAATCATTAAACTGCAAATAAAAGTGATATGGCATTAATTCATGATTGATAATGACTACATGTATAATCATAATTAATATATTTACAGTAATTATATAATGATTATAATATATTGTCTATGTCCATTTTAGAATAAATAAGTGCCAAAGTAATATAATCCAGAAGTTCGAACACGGGATAAAATCTAGCGTAGATGATCTTAGCCTTTTGGAGAGAGAAACGTCGAAAAAAAAAACCTTTTCCGCTTATTGTATTGTTTAATTATGAAGGATTTTAAACTATTCATTCAGTACATGTGATATATTTTTCATGATAATTCCTTTCATTATATACACAGAATGATTAATATGATCAATAATGACAATGATAATGACAGTATAATAATGATAATAATGATAAAATCATAATTATAATGATTAATTTTGTACATTACTCGCGCAATAATAGCAATAATGAACTCTATTCTAATAATTTTCAATACTAAATTATATGACAATAGAGATGAGTAATAACAATAATTATCATATGTCATTATAATTAATTAACTATTGCATTATTATTCTAAATTATGAAAATAATGAAAATAATAATGACAAATCAAGGATAATAATATCATAATGCTTCATATTATTGAGCCCATTTATAATTGAAAAAAAGCTAAAGGAAAATTAAAATCCAACAGTCGAAAAACGGCAAATCTAGCCAGTACAGCCTTTGAGAGAATTGGTCGAAAACCCTCCTTTTCCGTTCCTAGATGATGATTATGAAGGATTAGCATTAATTCTGATAATTATGATAATTTCCACGGTAATCCCACTAATGTTGACGATAATTATGATAATAATAATAATAATGACAATGATAATTAGAATAATGATAAAATAATAATTCTAATGATAATTTTGATGATAATAGAAATAATAGCAATAATTAACAATATTATAATAATTTATACCATCACAACATAGAATGATTGATAATTCTATTTACTGTTATATCTAATTTCTATTTATTGCTGTTATTGATGAAAATGACATTTAATAATTGCCAAAATGATGATAATAACTGCATAATCATCATGGTATTATGGGTGATAATTATTACTTTTATGATGATGATAATGACAATATGATAATAATATGGTCAAAAAGGATAATAAAATCATAATGATAATTATTGAGCCATTATAATGAGAGAATGGTCGAAAAAAAACTTTTCGATTCTAAATGATATATGAGTGATTTTAGGTATAATTCTAATAATTATGGTAATTTCCACGATAATCCCACTAATGACGATAATTATGATAATAATGATAATAATGATAATAATGACAATGATAATTAGAATAATGATAAAATAATAATTGGAATGATAATTTTGATGAAATAGAATAATAGCAATAATTAACATATTCTATATTTTATACAATTAAACAAATAGAAATGAAATGATAATTGCTTTTACTGTTTTTATTTTTCCTAAATATCATTATTTATTTATTATATATTAGAAAGGGATATAATGATGAATATCTGACATATAATTGCTCATAATATAATGATAATAATGCAATAATGCAATAACTGCTAATAATATAATGATAATTTTATTTTACTTAATGATGAATAATGACAATAATGATTATAATATGAACAAAAATAAAATATCTAATGAAATTATTGAGCCCATTTATATTAAAAAAGCATAAAAGTAAAAATCCCAAAAGTCGAAAAACGGCAAAATCTAGCCAATTACAGCCTTTTGAGAGAATGGTCGAAACCCCCTTTTTCGATTCTAAATGATAATTATTTGAGCATTTAGCATAATTCTGATAATTATGATAATTTCCACGATAATCCCACTAATGGTGACGAGTATTATGTAATGATAATAATGACAATGATAATTAGAATAATGATAAAAAATAATTCGAATGATAATTTTGATGATAATAGAGAAATAATAACAATAATTAACAATATTCTAATAATTTTAATCAATAGCAACATAGAAATGCTTAAGGATAATGCTATTACTGTATTTATTTCTATTTATTGCTGTTATTACCTAAAATTATCATTAGCTTATCATTATAGAAAGGGTCTATAATGATGAAATGACTATTATAATGCCATAATGGTGATATAACTGCAATAATATAATAATAATGATAATCTATGGTGATAATTATTACTTAATGATAATGACAATAATGATAAAAAATATGACAAAAGGATAGTAACAATTATAACGGATAAGTTATGAGCCATTATAAATGAAAACAAGGCCAAAGGTAAAAAAATCCAAAGTCGAAAAACGCAAAATCTAGCCATTACAGCCGTTAGGAGAATTGTCGAAAACCCCTTTTTTCGATTCTAAATGATATCATGAGGATGTTTAGCCATTATGTCTAATAATTATGATTAGTTTTCCCACGATAATCCACTATGTCGTTAACTGATAAGTATGATAGATAGTGACAATGATAATATTAGAAATTTAATGAGAAAATATTAATTAATAAATTTTGTTGATATAAGAAATAATAGCTATAATTAACAATATTCTAATAATTTTATACCATAACACAATAGAAATGATAATGATACAATTCAGTTCAGTTCAGTTAGATTTGCGAAGTCATGCTTCGCCCGGGCCTTTTCTCTGGAGTGGCCCGGCCTGTGTTAACTATTTCTAGTTAACTCAGATGTTTTCTTTGAACTGCATGCTTATCGCGGTGGCTGAATTGCAAGCAAGCGATCCAGCTGCCACGGGGTAAGCATGTTGCAAACCCTTTTTACCAGCCCGGCGGCTGTGGTGGGTGGTCCCTGTCTCAGAAATTGTGTGTGTACACAATTCTGCAACTAATGTAACAGGCTGGCGTTAGGCTCGCCGCAGTGTTTGCATAACCTGGCAGTCTCATTGTCAATAATTTGCCAAGCGCATTGGTAACCTAGTCTTAGTCTGAATAGTATGACTTGGGTACCTCTTTTTGTGTTTGGAGGAAGGGCCAGTGGCTCATAGCCTGAAGCATCTGAGTACCACTTGGCAGCGAGCGATTTTGTGATGTTTTCTCTATGTGCTCTCCGGAGGACCGCACACGCTGCAGCTTTGGTACCTTGGCTTAGTCCCCTTCGGCTGGGTTTAACGATCATGGAGGATGGGGGCATACCCTGCCTTTTCGGCTAGTTTATCAGCAAGCTCGTTCCCTTGTATGCTTATGTGGCTTGGTTTATTGGATCCACGGATCCGTCCGTGTAGTATGTTATACTACCCGGCGGAGTTATTTGATCATGCCCTTTGTGCTTGTGCCTTTAGGCTAGGCATGGAATATTGATCTTTTCTCATTGTGAGATTTAGAACTGAGAATTCGATCATTTCGTTTGCCCACGGCAGGGTGAGAGGAGTCCATACCCTTGGCAAGCAATGATTCTTTTAGCTGAAAGCGTATTAAAACTCTGGCTGTATGTGTGAGCCAGGAATTGTCCGCAAACAACTGGTAATCTTGTTGTAGCGTCTGAACTCTTTGTCTGATAGGATTTCTGGTGCCTGCAGGACCTTGGAAAGGAACTGTGTTGCCATTAGATCAATTCTGGTGTCCATGGACGGTAAATCAGCTTCCATGAGGAGGTTGATGACCTTTGTCCACTTAGGTGCACCTAGAATTATCCTGGCTGCTTCGTTTTGTATTGTTTCCAGTTTTTCTTTTAATGTACTGGAAGCAATGAGGGCGACAGATGCATAGTCAATAATAGGACGGACAGCATGTACACAGAATGTGTACTTTGTGTCCTGCTCCTATGTGTCTCTGTCATGACTTTCATGACATAGTCTTTCCTTGGTTTGTCAAGCAGGTATGGATCTCCTTTTTGAAAGTGAGGTGTGTCCTCCATACACAAGTTATAGATAGTCTTCACCCATTCCAGATCCATACCCTGTATAGTGAGTTTTTTTGTTTCTGATATTAGTTCTGGCATTGACTTTGGATTGCTGCTGATATTTTTAGACCCGTCCTACAACACTCTTCAGACACCAGGTTCAGACAACGCTGAACTCTAGTTAGGCAGTGATTGCCAGAGGCTATGCCAAGTCATCTGCATAAGAGATGATCTTTCCCTCTGCAGTGAATGTCAAGCATGTTGGATATGGGGTATTAAACAGGCTGGACTAAGAACCCCTCCTGAGGAGTTCCATTTTCAAGTGCATGTGTGCTGTGAGAGGTGGCCTTGAAATCTGACATTTGCTGACCTATTTTTAAAATAATCAGCTATCCAGGCCAAGAGTCTGCCTTTGACTCCTTTGTGAATTAGGGTCTCTTGAATGGCAAGTGGACTTGCCAGTTCAAAAGCCTTCTCCAGGTCAAGGAAGACAACCACGGCGGGCGAGGTGGAGATTGTGCTTAAGAGTGTGGAAATGCTATGAGCAGTGCTCTTACCCTTTGTGAACCCGTGCAGGTGTTCATGAGGGGGACCCGTCTTCCATCGGAGTCTGTTGAGTACCATCTTCTCAGCTGTTTTACCCAGGCAGCTAAGAAGAGAGATGGGACGATACTTGCCAGGCTCCTTTGGTTTTGGAATGGGAACTATTGTGGCTTGTTTCCAGCTCTGGGGCACCGTGGCTGTTTGCCAGGATTTGTTGATAACCTGCAAGAATGCAAGTTCTCTTGCAAGGCCTAAATGCGAAATGATGGGGTGGGAGATCCCATCAGATCCCGGTGCTGATCCAGAACTGGTTTTGTATGATTTTCTTAGTTCCCTAAGAGAGAACAAGGCATCCGTTTCATCAGCTTCGAGTGCCTTGTCTCTTATGAAAGCAAGTCTTTCTGGATTTAAGTTTTGTTGTTTTTATCTCATAATTGGAGGCCGATTGTGGGTGCTGGTTCTGGCTGAGAACTCAAGCACCAATCTGTTAGCCTCTGATTGTGGGTCATGATGAGTGCATTTCGGTGCTTGGCGGCTTGTCGCTTGTCTGACCCGTTTCCACAACTCTGTAAGGCTGGTCTGGTGTCCAAAAGTTTGGCACCATTCCAGCCATTTTTCCTGTCTTACTCTGTTGGCAGTTTCCTTGGCATCCACGGCAGCTTCCCTCAACAGGGCCAGATTGTCGGGAGATCTTTGCCGTCGGAAGTTTTTTCTGCACATATTAACCCTTTGTGAGTTCTGGACCATGGGCAAGTTTTGGGGATGGTTTGTGAGGCTGCCTAGTTTATGGCCTGGATTAGCCTTGCCTCTAGCACGTCCACATTGTCATTATTGTTGGGTTCATTGTCTTTCAGACATCGAGCCAAGCCTTCCTGGAAGGCAACCCAGTTGGCCTTGTCTGTTTTCCATTTAGGAATGTGATGTGGTCTTTGGGCTGGATTAGTGTGGTGACTATGCCGTAGTGATCACTAGTATCCGTATCATCGACACACCACCGAATTCTCTCCACCATTGTTGCAGTGGCAAAGGTGAAGTCTAGGACCCCTCCCTTCACATGCGTTGGTTCTTTGGTGTTGAGAAGAGCGATCTCTGGGAACATCTCAAGCAATTCTGCTATGTGAATGCCTGCTGCGTTCGGCCTTTTGCGGGGATTCAGCATGGCTATGTGTGCATTGAAGTCTCCCCCTATGATCACTCGGTCTTGTGCTACAGTAGCACAGACCTGGTTTAGATCTAAGCTCTCATACAGTGGTTTGCTATAAATATTATATATATTTATAGGGCCCCCAGGTAGCTGAATCTCAACAGCAAGAGATTCAGCACCATCTCCATAGTGCGGCGGTTTGGCTATTAAGGAGCACGGGATTGCTTCTTTTACCAGGGTCATCAGGCCTCTAGCACCATCCAGGTTTGGAGTGGTGAAGGCATGATATCCTGAGAAGCACACTGATCCCATAGTTAGTGTCTCCTGGAGCATGACGACGTCAATGCTCCTTGCTCGCACTATTGACTGGAGAAAGGAGTTCTTGCTTTTATAGCTACAGATATTCCACTGCAGAATGCTTAGATTGTGTGCCATGGTGGTTACTCATAGTCACTTGCTTCAGCTTCAGATGTCCCAGTGCTGGAGGCATCAGATAAATATAGATCCTCGTTGATTGAGGATTGCACAAATTCCTCTAAGTGAGACACTCCGGTTAAGGGTCTACCGAGGGGTGTAGAGCCTTGGTTGGAAGTGCCACCTCTGGTCAAGGGACGAGACTTTGGCTGCACAGACTCGGCCTGCAGTGGGGGCTTCTGCTGTACAGTTTCAGCCTGTCCTGCCAGACTAGCTGGGGTTTCACGTAATGCTTCTCCCGAAGCTAGCCTGCCATCCGAGGATTTAGGGAGGGGAGTGCTGCTCGTTTTCGGTTTGGAGGCTTCTAGCTTCCTTCCCTTCAGAGTTGCCACAGTTTGGGTCATAGCCGTCATAGCGACCTGCACTGCTTTCTTTTCCTCCTCACTGGTCCTCCCCAAGGCTGTTGCTACTGCAGAAACTACAGCACTCAACAGGAGAGTCATATCTTTCTCGTCAAAGAAAAGATTATCATCTACTGGGGGGACCTTTGCTGTGGTCTTTGAGCCTTTTCCCCTTTGGTTCATTTTTATGGTTTTGCCACTAGCAAGCTTGGGGAATTCCTCTCTGTTAGAGGTATCCAGTTTTGGCTATGGGGGCGACTCCTTTCTCTTAGGAGGTCGGGGAGTCTTTCCTCTTTTATTTTGACCCCAGACGTAGGTGCCTGGGGGTGCAGGGACAAAGTCAGGATGCTTTTTGGCTAGCTCCTGCTTTTTAATAGCTGCCTGTTTCCTGACAGAGCAAGCAAGGCTCCAAGCATGATGTTTCTTGGTACAGTTTGGACACTTGGCCATTGTGTTCTTCTGGCCATCTTTGTGTGGCTTGATACACACTTCTGTTTCATGTGCCTCACTGCATACACCACATTTGGCTTTGGCCTTGCAGTTGGCCTGGTGATGCCCAAATTTCTGGCACGTGAAGCACCTCAAGGGCTCTGGCACATATGTCCTGAGCTTGTATGAGCCCCAGTTACCTAGATCAAGGGTGGTGATTGGGGCTCCCTTGAGGATAACCAGGACTTGTCTGGTTGGAGATTTCCCTTTGGTCATGCGGGAAGCCTCCACCACTTGTGGGAGAGACGTGATCACCTCCACGTCGAACCCTAGTGGGAAACCAAGTAGCACCATCTTGGTCTTTTGCTCTTGGGAGGTCAGTGGTGAGATACACACTTTTCTCCCGTCTTTTAGCACCTTGATTTCCTTTGTCTTTGGGGGCAATGATCATGCCCTCATCTCTACAGATTCGGATTGAAAGTCTGACATTCCTTTCCTTCTCCAATGCCCTAACCAGTTGGTAGGCATTGTCGAAGTCTTCAGTTTTTTTTGGTACCTTAAACCGCGTTAGTCGACTTGGGGTGTGCTCTGCCTCTTATTCAGAGTCAGTTTCCACCCTTCGCCGCTTCACACCTTCCCTTTGCAGAGGTTTAAGGCCTTTAGAAGTGGGGGCAGCTGATTTGGCTGGTTCAGCTAGAGCCCCTTCTTGACTGAGGGAATTCTGAGGAGAGTTCAGAATTTTCTCAGTCTGGTGTGCATGGACAGACTTTGTGGTTGATATTTCTGTCTTGTCCTTGCTCGGTTCAGCAGGCTGGACACGTTCGGCCTGCTTTTGTTTTTTCTTTCGCCCCCCTGCAACCTTGAAAGGCTCCAGGGTGACTGCCATTGTCTGATTCATTTTGTGGTGGTCATGGAGAGAGTATAAAACAGATTGGTCCCCTTTCGGGGACTATCCTTATACCTGCTCTCAGGGTGAGGTCTTATGAAGGGCCTAAATAAAAAAAAGCTCTGTTTCCTACACTCGACCCTTCAGCACCACAGGACAGGAGATCCCCCTGGGTGGGCTGAATTCGGAGTTTTGGTGTGGTAAACGCTCTGCACCCCAATCCTGCTACAAGGGGGGTGTGATCACGTCACCGCAGCCCAGGCGAATGTTAGAAATCTGCGTTTCCCGCAGGCCCAGGCTGCACCAGGAAGTCAGAAGGAGAGGGCAAGGGTTAGGCACCGAAAAGTCGCCCTTGGTGCATGGCCACAAACTATGTCCAGGACCAGAGGGTCCAGACCAGGTTTGTAACCTCGCTCTCCAAGGGAGCGGTAATGGGGCACTTACTACAAGAGAAGACCTGGCCAATTGTCGCGGCGAACGACGATAAATTGGCGGAGCTCTCTGTGTAGTTTGTTGTCAAAAAGTATCAGTCAAGCTTAAGTCTGATGGCATTTGCCCAGGAGGATCATACCAAGTGGGTGACAATAATGTCTCGCCAATTGGGTGATCTCTCTCTGTATACCACAGGGGAGAGGACCTGTGTTGTGTGTACACAACAGGGGAGAGGACCTGTGTTGTGTGTACACAACAGGGGAGAGGACCTGTGTGTGTATTGAACTTGAACTTGAAAATGAAGGAAAGTGGTGAATAAGTAAGAGAGGAGAGGGAGGAGAGAGCAGTTAGAAATGGAAATAAGTAGAAGGATAACAGAAGGGGGGCGAAACCCCTTGCATGGTACATAACAATATATTGTTGATCATGTCTGGAGTACGAGGGAGGGGGGTAAGTGATTGGTTGATCTGTAGCCGACCCCCGCAACCTGCAGCACGGCATACGCATACCGAGACCTGATTGGTTGACCACGGCTCGCCTATTGGACCGCAGGCTCCCCTCGTTCCTGGGTGGCTGGCAAAGCTCAGACCCACTTAAGCTCCCGCACCCGGGACGAGTTCAAGGGCTTACCTGGATCTTTGGGTCCGAGGTTTTTCGTGTTTGTCATTGTGGATGAAGTAAAGAGATTGACACCCCCACAACGGACAAGACGATTGGCTCTTGGTGCATCTGCTTGGGGTGCAGTTGCGCAATACCTGCTTTAAGCTAGTGCCTTTAATTACAGCCTTGATGTGCGAGTAATTAAAAGCACGACGCACAGTGGCAGCCGATAGTTTCGCTGCGAAGTGTTCGGCCGAACACATAAGGGCTCACGCCCGTTCGGCAGGGTTCCGACCCCGACCGGCCATCCCAAATAGAGACTGTTGGCTACCCTGTGTGCTTCACCGTTTTTTGATACCACTTCCGCCCTTTCATCGTCCAGTTGAATTAGCTCTGCTAGCCTCCCCTCTACCCATCATCCATCACCCTCGCTCTGGCGTAACCCTATGGGTCACGTTATCAAATTAGCGTATTCTGGGGAGCCTATCTCTTGCGAGGAGGCTCTCCAGAATATCTTCATTATCACTGAGGTGGCAGTCACACACCTCTTTAAGGTCCATAATGGCTTCAAGGTGACAGTTACCAAACCCGAACACTTGACCCCATTTCTTTCGGCCGACGGCCAAAGAAAATTAAAAGATCACGGCTTCTCACCTGTTCCCTCCCCCGAGATGAAGGCTAAGTGTACGATCGTGGCGAAAAAGATCGACAAGACGATCCCCCCACGATCGTGCGAGTCCATCTGCCAGGAGGTTTCCGTCAAGAACGGTGTCACTGTTCTCGACGTTTACAAGCCACCCGAGTCGCGAATCGTCAAGATTGGCGTCTCATCCCCCGAGGAAGCCCAGAAACTTCTCTCTCGGGGACGCATGATGTTTAATACATCGGTCCCCACCTACAACTTGGAACCCGAATGTTTTATTCACATAGACCAATGCCTTAACTGCTACCGATTTCACCACAAGAAACACCAATGTACACACCCCCAGAGATGCTCTCGGTGCGCCGGCGACGGTCATTTCTTCGCCAGGTGCACTGAAACCATCAAATGCTGCAACTGCGAGGGATCGCATGTCGCAGTTAGTGGATCCTGCCCTAAACGGAAGGAAATACTTAAGGCAAAACGAGCTGAGCTCCGCCAAGACACCAACACTGTACCTTCCTACGCAACAACAGCTGCTACACGACCTGCTCAGACCAATACACCCAGACGACCCACGACTTCCCCTCGGACAACTCTGCCCACACAACCCCCAACAAGCACCCTCACACCGAACACAAACCCAAAAATCCAAGCCATATTACATTGCTGCCAAATACAACGCAAAAAGATTTGCAAACATTGTCCCTATTATGCTCCAGAGAAACGGCTTCCCCAGCATTGTTGTCCCTGAGGAAATCTTTGAAGACGACAACCTATACATCCCTGAGTATACCACAACAAACACAGAAACCACAGGAAATGAGGTGACAGACACTCACCCAGAGCCTCATTCTTCCTCACAACACCGACACCTCGTTTTGCAACCTCAGCCACAACGAAGACAAAAAGAACCTGCACAGGCACGCCAAGCTACAAATACCACTGATCACAAACGCAAACAAACCACACCACCATCCATGCATACAAAAAAAGACAAGAAGGATCCTCCTGCCCCCGAAGCTCGTCGTCGTAGATTGGATGACACCATTCTTGACGACGACAGTAGCGACTCCGGCATCGATGTCGAGAGCGTTCTCGAGGCCGGGCTTGGGTTCTCGGCTGGAGCCATGCTCCCTGCCAGGGGACCCCTGGGACAGCGCGGAAGCATCGGGAATTGGTCCGCCGATTCCCAGGACTTCCGCGTCGGTTCATAGGACTCCCTGCCTGACCTCCTGCCTGACCTCGAGGAGCCGTCGATCGTGCATTGATCGCGGAGCCGGTACAGGGCTCAGGATACGCCACGCAAGGTACACCCAGGTAGAATGGGTGTACCTTGAGTGACTAACTGACGACCGACCGAGCCGACGCGGGTTCTTCCACCTCGGTGGAGGACCCCGTGTTGGCTAGGTCGATCTAGACGCGCAATCCCACGCACGAGCTGCATCTAAACAAAACAAAACCTCTCTCCTTCACACACAAACACTCTACTCTCACCAACAACAAACACTAACAAACACAAACCCCAGCTTGTTCTGATGGATAACAAACACAAACTCCAGCTTGTTCTGATGGAATGAAGCACTCAGACGGTTCCCTGTAGTGGGTCGTGACCGATCTATTACACGTCTGAACTCCGCGAGGAAGTCTCTCGCTTCCTCCTTAACATCCTGTGGAGTGAGTTGGCCTGTAGACAGACCAACAAACTCCGTGCTTGACTCACCACTGGCTGGATGGACTCACCCTCCATCCTTCGTTCCGGCTGGAGATCAGGTTTAGGCCATGATCTCTTTCTTTGGCATGGGACAGGGAATGATGCAGTTTTCGGGTTTTGCCGCATCACTTTGAAGCCACCTTCTACTCATTCCTTTCAAATTTCCCCTTCCCCTATCCACTCGTTTTTGTTCAGTTTTTTCAGTGTTCAATTTTTCGTGTTCTCTTTCTGTCTGTTTTGCTTTGTTTTTGTTTGGTTTTTGTGGTCCTGTACCTTTTTTAATCTCATTAATAATCTCCCCCAGGTACTGCCCTCTCTTATCCCCGATTTTAAATACCTTCACCTCGTCTTCTGACGCTTGAGACCGCCACCTCACCCCTCACCCCTCACCCTCACTCATACCATATCCTTGCCATAGCGTTGACCCTCATCCTTATCCTTACCCTGATGGTGATGGATGATGGGTAGAGGGGAGGCTAGCAGAGCTAATTCAACTGGACGATGAAAGGGCGGAAGTGGTATCAAAAACGGTGAAGCACACAGGGTAGCCAACAGTCTCTATTTGGGAAGGCCGGTCGGGGTCGGAACCCTGCCGAACGGGCGTGTGCCATTATGTGTTCGGCCGAACACTTCGCAGCGAAACTATCGGCTGCCACTGTGCGTCAAGCTTTTAATTACTTGCACATCAAGGCTTGTAATTAAAGGCACTAGCCCAAAGCAGATATTGCGCAACTGCACCCAAAGCAGTTACACTGAGATTGACACCCCCACGTCGTGGGGGTGTCAATCTCTTTAAATCATCCACGATAGCAACACGAAAAACCTCGGACCTAAAAGATCCAGGTAAGCCCTGTCAATCATGGTAACTTCAACGCGGAATATATACCTTTGAGCCACGGCAAGGTGGCCAGCCCTCTCTCCCCCGTGATTGGCTAATCCGCGCCGAACGCATGTACTTGCCAGGTACCGCCTGGTGTGGCTGGCAGAGCCGAAGCTCGCTCGCTTTCTCATGTTGTTATATGCTGTGCAGCATGGATTAGCCAATCCTTTGGGGATTCTGAGGGTGACTTCTGATTTTGTTTATTTTGTTGTTTTATCAATAGCCTTATATTTACTTACAGCTGGTCATGTCATGAGAATATGGGCGGGGGTGAGGTGTTTTCTGCTATCGGTAGTGTTCTTGGCCACCAGCTGTGGTTGTTGTGTGTGTTTGTGTGTCTGTCGAAGATGATAGTGTAGTGTTCGTCTCCTTGTTCGCATAGGCGGGTCCAGGTGTTTTGTGCGCGTCTGTGTATACGTGTATTGAGTGGCTCGATGCTGTATATTCGGTGTAGAGTTTCTGAGGAAATAAGTCTAATATTGTTGCGCAGTGTACCCAGCGTAGTGCTTTGTTCTGTACTGATTGCATTTTGAGTTTTTGTGAGTAAGATATTGCAACCAGCGGGACAGCTGTATATTCGAGAATTGGTCTGACAGTTGTTTTGTATAGTCTGAGTTTGGTTCTGTTAGTGTAAGGGATGTTAGTGTTATTGACTGTAATGGGGAGTGAATTTCGGCGTGCGATGTGGATGAGTTTGAATATCTATGTTCGTCTTTATTTTCCAGTGGTGCTCAAATGTGTTTATGTTCTGTATAGCTCGTTGTGTTGTGAGTTTCATGAACTGTTGTGATTTAGAGGGGCGTGAGATTATCTACGTGATATCATCTGCATAGGAAAAATAGTTACTGTGTAGTGTAGGTGCTGGCAAATCGGCTGTGTACAGGATATAAAGGGTTGGCAAGAGAACGCTTCCCTGTGGTACTTAACTTCTCAGGTGGAGGGGGGCGCCCAGGTGGGTTCCCAGGCGTATTGTGGCAGTCCTATGGCCCAGGAAGCTGCAGAGGAGGCGCGTGAGATGTGTAGGGAGTTGTAGTTGTGTTATTTTGTATTTGAGGCCGTCATGCCAGACCTTGTCAAAGGCCTTGCTGACGTCTCGTAGTGTGGCGTTATTCTGGTGCTTGTTAGCGAGACCTAGAGCGATTTCCTCGTAAGCGAGTGCAATTGCACTCTCGGTCCCCCTGTGTGGGGGAAAGCCATATTGCCTACTGTTGCGTTTGTTGTTGTTTTCAAGGTGTGGAATGAGTCTGCGGGTAATAAGCCTCTCCAGCAGTTTCCCGGGAACTTCCAGCAATGAGATGGGGCGGTAATTCTCCACCTCATGTTCTGACTTCCCCGACTTCGCAATAAGGGTGACAGTTGGGTTTTGAATTTGTCGGGGAAATATCCTGTAGCCAAACATGCGTTGAAGATGTGGCGTAGCCTGCGGATCATGGTGGGTGGCAGATGTTCGATGATTGTTTTGTTTGTGTTGCTTGCTCCTGGTGTTGTGTTTTTCGTGTGTTTTATTGTGTTAATCATTTCTTCTGGAGTGATTGGTGTGAAGAGGGGACTATCCTCTGTGAGATTGTTTATTGTTATGATGTTTTCTGGTAGAGTTAGATTTCTATGTTGTTGCAGAAAGTTTGTAACCTCGGTCTCTGTGGTGTGGTCGAAGCGGGCGTTCTCGGCGGGTGAGATCTGGAAATTCTGTTGCCAGAATTCTCTGTGGAGAAGCTCCATCTCCTCCACCGAGTTCACCCGCTGTCTGTGTGCGTTGTAGATGTATGTGGCCGTGTGTCTGTTCGACCCCATGACCATTTTGAAGGAACTCCAAAATTTCTTGGGGTCTTTCGTGTTCTGACATAGTTTCCTCGCTAGTGTTTCCCAGTGTTTCTTGTTCATTACTTTAATTTCGTGTGTGAGTCGTGTTCGTATTTCTCTGTATCATGTGCATAGTTGTGCGTCCCAGCCCCGTGTTATTGATAGTGCGTGTAGATGCCTGTATTGTATTTTCAACAATTTCAGACGATGTGTTTCTCTGTAATGAGGGATATTTTTGTATGTTGTTTTGGGTATATTGGCCTCACGGGCCGTCTGTATGTCTGTGTACCACTGTTCAAGGTGGTTGTTTATCGTGTGCGTGGGCTGACCCTCGAGATCGATTACTCGTGTGTTTTCAAGTGTTTGTTTAAATCCCTCCCAGTTTGCATGTCTGAAGGATTCTCGGGGTTGTGTTGGGGTCATGATGGGGTTTGTTGACAGTGTCATTATTACAGGGAGGTGGTCACTGGAGGTGACGTCGTCTGTTGAAATGTGGTAGTGTAGGTTTGCTCTGTGATTCGCGAGTACTATGTCGGGTGTTGTTGTGTTATATGCTATGTATGTTGGTGTGTGTGGACCGGGGTGTGTGAGTCTTCCTTGTTGTATGTAAGAGGCCAGGCCTCTGCCAACTGCATTTGTGTCGTTGTAGCCAAAGAGTGTATGGTGGGTGTTGAAATCTCCCATGATGTATATTGGTTTGTCGTGCCTCAGGAGCTGCAGGATGTCAGGTTCTGGAATGTATGGTCTTCGTGGTGGAATGTATAGTGTTGCCAGTATGATGGGTCCTTGTGATGTGTTTAATTCGACTGCCAAAAGGTCTGAGGTGAGGTTATTTATGATTTTGTGAGGTATGTCGTTTTTGATCGCAATTGCTACGCCATCGCTTCTTTCCTGTGATTTGTTTGAAGAATAGACAGTGTAAGTGAAGATCTTCGATGGAGTGCTGTTATTGAGCCCATGACTGTTTATGAGGATGATGTGGGTCATGTTTTCTGTAAGTGTTCCTGAGTTCTGTTTTGCGTGTTGTCCAGCGTAGTACGTTGTGTTGGATGACTGTGAGGCATAAATGTAGTGTGTTGTTATTTATCATGTTTGCGTGTGGTACACGCGTTTTACCGCAAGGTGGCTATGTCAGGGTGTTTTTCAATCATGTTGTTCGTGACCAAGATGTTTCCTTGTTTGAGGTGTTCGTGTAGTTTCTCAGACATGACCAGGTTAAATTGCTCTTCGTTAGAATAGAGCCACCTAATTCTTCCGTTTTCAATTTCTTGCCTGCTGGAATATACGTATTTCTCAGTTTTTTTTTTTTTCAAAAAGTCTTATGTCATAGAATCTGGGATCTCGCACTATTCCATCCATAAGCCTCTCCAGACTATCCTTCCCCACAAAGGAGCTGTCGGGATCGTCGGGCTGGATGTTTCTGCAGGGCCTGGGGTTGCCAGTTCTGCAGAGGGAGCTTGGTCTACTGCTTTTGGGGGTGCAGGTGTGTGGGTTTTTGAGCTGGCTGGTATTGCAGTGGCACGCTGCTGCTTGGGTCTGACTGAGGTGTCAGGGGCAGGGGTTGGGGTTGCCGGTGTTGTAGGGGTGTATGGGGAGATCTGCTCTACCTGAGTGTCCAGGGCCTGGATGTGCAAAGCCGCTTCTGAGGGCTTTCTAGCCGGGGCTGAGGGGGAGGAGGTTGGACCACCTTCAGGATCCCCCAGGAGTCTGCTTCTCTTAGATCGAGGTCGGGGAGGCTGTTCCTCCTTAGGGCCTCCCTGGCATGTTCCCTGAAGCCACGTTCAGGGTCAATTAGATTTTGCAGGTGGGCATGAAGCAGGACTACCAGAATGTCCCTTGACAGGTCGTTAGGGAGTGCAAGGTGCATTGTGGGGTCTTTTTTAGGAATGTTATTTTCCTTGATGTCCTGGCGAACCTGGTTTATGAGTGGCCTCCAGGCATTGGTGGTGGCCTGCACTGTGGCTTGAGCAGCCTTTTGTGCCACGGCTTTTAGGGGTCTAGCCTCTTTCTCTTTTTCCCTCTCCTTTTCCTTCTCCTCGGAGGTTTTGATGGCCTCCTTCCTAACAGGGCAGCTGTTAGCAAAGGTGCGGTGTGCCCCTCCACAATTTAGACATTTTTTGACCGTGCTGTTGCAGGTACGGTATGAGTGCCAGACCCACACTCAGAACAAAGAGATTTCTTCTCATCCTTGCAGTTAGTCTTAAGGTGTCCGTAGGCATAGCAGTTCATACACTGTCTGACAGGGGTAAAGCGTTCAAACTCTATCTGCCAAGGGGCGACATAGAGCTTAAAGAGGAAGATGCCTTCTTCCTTAATCTTGTTTGCTGATGCATGGTCAGCAAACCTGGCTTTGATCATGTAGAGCGCTTGCATTATATGAATGTTTTCCACTTTTGCGTGGGGGGCAGATGCCATAATCTCGTTGGTAATGTCGTCTGAGGTCTCGTTTACCACCTGTCTGTCGAGCTTCTTAAAGACCAGGGTCAGCTTGGCTCTCATGTCTAAAGGCAGAACAGGCGAGAATCCCAGTTTCTCTAGCTTGGTGGTGACTTGGTGAGAGAAATGCTTCTCTGCTTGTGAGTTGTCCTCTATTAGGGCAACATACCCATCATGAGTGGGGTAGTACCGAAGTAAACTGATTTCAGCCTCAAAGAGAGCCTGAGCAAGGGTGTTACGACGGCTCGGGGACGGGCCGCCGTGAACATTGATCTTTACTTTGGTCATGGTTCAGATTCAAAAGGGTTCATGGGGTCGTCAGGAATGAGATGAGTGAGGAGAGTGAGGTGAGGTGCAGGTGAACAGGGGGGGTAATAGAAAAGGTGGAAATGATTTAGGGAGAGAGAAAGTTAGAAGGTGATAGAGAGTGATGGTTGATGGTGTTCTTCGAAGAAGATTAAAGTGTCCTACACTCGACCCACCCTAGCTTCAGCCTGGTTACGTTCTCCAGTGAGCCAGAGGATTGGAGCTTTGTGTTGGGCCTCCCCCTTATTGCCAATCCTTGCTACAAAGGGGCAACAGGTAGGAGGCGCACCAAC
This sequence comes from Penaeus vannamei, assembly GCF_003789085.1. NCBI lineage: Eukaryota > Metazoa > Arthropoda > Malacostraca > Decapoda > Penaeidae > Penaeus > Penaeus vannamei. The sequence continues at coordinate 409,230 of NW_020871204.1, forward strand.
CAGACGAATACAAAAGTCTCGAGGACTTATGTAGGTCCAGATGGCCACAAGAAAGGGAAGGAAGTTAGGAGGAGAAAAAGCACACCCAAAGATCGCCTCAGACTGCTGGGCCTCCCTATACAGGTTTCCCTGTGATAGAGAGAGCTGCAGGTCTGAGGAGAGGTGTAATAATCCCGTGTCACCGTAGGTAGTCAAAAGGAAAACACCGCTGATGGCAGAATAAAGGCAAAGATACTCTGAAGACAGAGCAGTTTGGTTAATACTTTACGTTAATGAGAGTTCTATTGATAGCAGAAGAGATTGCGGCGCGATTGAGGCCCCGGCAGACCAAGGTGGCTCAATGACACTTTGAAAGAACGACTGCTATGATAGTTACTCTCTTTGCTTTGACTAGGTGATCAGTTCAGTTCAGTTAGATTTGCGAAGTCATGCTTCGCCCGGGCCTTTTCTCTGGAGTGGCCCGGCCTGTGTTAACTATTTCTAGTTAACTCAGATGTTTTCTTTGAACTGCATGCTTATCGCGGTGGCTGAATTGCAAGCAAGCGATCCAGCTGCCACGGGGTAAGCATGTTGCAGACCCTTTTTACCAGCCCTGCGGCTGTGGTGGATGGTCCCTGCCTTAGAAATTGTGCGTGTACACAATTCTGCAAGTAATGTAACAGGCTGGCGTTAGGCTCGCTGCAGTGTTTACATAACCTGACAGTCTCAGTCAATATTTTGCCTAACGCATTGGTAACCTAGACTTAGTCTGAATAGTATGACTTGGGTACCTCTTTTTGTGTTTGGAGGAAGGGCCAGTGGCTCATAGCCTGAAGCGTCTGAGTACCACTTGGCAGCGAGCGATTTTGTGATGTTTTCTCTATGTGCTCCCCGGAGGACCGCACACGCTGCAGCTTTGGTACCTTGGCTTAGTCCCCTTTGGCTGGGTTTAACGATCATGGAGGATGGGGGCATACCCCTGCCCTTTTCGGCTAGTTTATCAGCAAGCTCGTTCCCTTGTATGCCTATGTGGCTTGGGACCCAGTTTATGATGATTCTTCTACCTTGACTAAGGATTCTTTGGGCTATGTTTAGCACTGTTGTCAAGAGGTAGATGTTATCTGGGGGCATGCTATACTGTAAGTTGCTCTTGAATCTCTGTGAATGACAATGTGTCCTCCCCTCAGGGACGCGTGTGTCAGTGCTTCCATGATCGCAACCGTTTCAGCCTGAAGCGTTGAGGCATTGTTAGTGACCCTAATGGATGCTGTGGTATCCTTTGTTGCAAAGCCGGCGCCTGCAGTATGGATTATTGGATCCACGGATCCGTCCGTGTAGTGTTATACTACCCGGCGGAGCTATTTGATCAATGACCCTTTGTGCTTGTGCCTTTAGGCTAGGCATGGAATATTGATCTTTTCTCATTGTGAGCTTTAGATTTGAGAATTCGATCATTTCGTTTGCCCACGGCGGGGGTTCTTTGTAATCAGGGTGAGGGGAGTCCATACCCTTGGCAAGCAATGATTCTTTTAGCTGAAAGCGTATCAAAACTCTGGCTGTATGTGTGAGCCAGGAATTGTCCGCAAACAACTGGTAATCTTGTAGGCGTCTGAGAACTCTGTCTTAGATAGGAGTTTCTGGGTGCCTGCAGGACCTTGGAAAGGAACTGTGTTGCCATTAGATCAATTCTGGTGTCCATGGACGGTAAATCAGCTTCCATGAGGAGGTTGATGACCTTTGTCCACTTAGGTGCACCTAGAATTATCCTGGCTGCTATTTTTAGACCCTTCCTACAACACTCTTCAGACACCAGGTTCAGACAATGCTGAGCTCTAGTTAGGCAGTGATTGCCAGAGGCTATGATTGCCAAGTCATCTGCATAAGAGATGATCTTCCATCCCTCTGGCAGGTGAATGTCGAGTATGTTGGACGTGAGGGTATTAAACAGGGCTGGACTAAGAACCCCTCCCTGAGGAGTTCCATTTTCAAGTGGCATGTGCTGTGAGAGGTGGCCTTAAAATCTGACATTTGCTGACTTATTTTTAAAATAGTCAGCTATCCAGGCCAAGAGTCTGCCTTTGACTCCTTTGTGGATTGGTGTCTCTTGAATGGCAAGCGGAGTTGCCAAATCAAAAGCCTTCTCCAGGTCAAGGAAGACAACCATGGCGGGCGAGGTGGAGATTGTGCTTAAGAGTGTGGAAATGCTATGAGCAGTGCTCTTACCCCTTGTGAACCCGTGCAGGTGTTCGGAGCCTGTTGCGTACCATCTTCTCAGCTGTTTTACCCAGGCAGCTGAGAAGAGAGATGGGACGATACTTGCCAGGCTCCTTTGGTTTTGGGGTGGGAACTATTGTAGCTTGTTTCCAGCTCTGGGGCACCGTGGCTGTTTGCCAGGATTTGTTGATAACCTGCAAGAATGCAAGTTCTCCTGCAAGGCCTAAATGCGAAATGATGGGATGGGAGATCCCATCAGATCCCGGTGCTGACCCAGAACTGGATTTGTATGATTTTCTTAGTTCCCTAAGAGAGAACAAGGCATCCGTTTCATCAGCTTCGAGTGCTATAATGATGAAAATGACATTAATAGTTGCATTAAAGATGATAATAACTGCAATGTTGATAATAATCATGATAATTATGGCGATAATTATTACTTTAATGAGGATGATAATGACAATAATGATAATAATAATGACAAAAAAGGATAATAATAATCATAATGATAATTATTGAGCCCATTTATAATGAAAAAAAAACTAAAAGTAAAAACGGGAAAATCTAGGCAATTACAACCTTTTGAGATAATGGTTGAAAACCCCCCTTTTCGATTCTAAATGATAATTAGGAGGATTTTAGCATTAATTCTGATAATTATGATAATTTCCACGATAATCCCACTAATATTGACGATAATCATATTAATAATGATAACGATAATTATGATAATGATAATAATGACAATGATAATTAGAATAATGATAAAATAATAATTCTAATGATAATTTTGATGATAATAGAAATAATAGCAATAATTAACAATATTCTACTAATTTTCATACCAATAACAACAATAGAAATGATAATGATAATGCTATTACTGTTATTATAATTTCTATTATTGCTGTTATTTTCCCTAAAATTATCATTATTATCATTATCATTATAGAAAGGGTTATAATGATGAAAATGACATTAATGATTGCAATAACGATGATAATAACTGCAATAATGATAATAATAATGATAATTATGGCGATAATTTTTACTTTAATTATGACGATAATGACAATAATGATAATAATAATAACAAAAAGGATACTAATAATCATAATAATAATTATTGAGCCCATTTATAATGAAAAAGGCTAAAAGGATTTTAGCATTAATTCTGATAATTATGATAATTTCCACGGTAATCTCACTAATGTTGACGATAATTTTATCAATAACGATAATGACAATGATAATTAGAATAATGATAAAATACCAATTCTAATAATTTTGATGATAGAAATAATAGCAATAATTAACAATATTCTAATAATTTTCATACCAATAACAACAATAGAAATGATAATGATAATGTTATTACTGTTATTATAATTTCTATTGTTGCTATTATTTTCCCTAAAATTATCATTATTATCATTGTCATTATAGAAAGGGTCATAATTATGAAAATGACATTAATAATTGCCATAATGATATTAATAACTGCAATAATGATAATAATAATGATTATTATGGCGATAACTATTAATGATGATGATAATGACAATAATGACAATAATAATGACAAAAAGGAGAATTATTGAGCACATTTATAATCCCAAAAGTCGAAAAAACGGCAAAATCTAGCCAATTACAGCCTTTTGAGATAATGGTTGAAACCCCCCTTTTTCGATTCTAAATGATAATTATGAGGATTTTAGCATCAATCCTGATAATTATGATAATTTCCACGATAATCCCACTAATGTTGACGATAATTATGATACTAATGATAATAATGACAATGATAATTAGAATAATGATGAAATAATAATTCAAATGATAATTTTGATGATAATAGAAATAATAATAATTAACAATATTCTAATAATTTTCATACCAATAACAACAATAGAAATGAAAATTATTATTCTATTACTGTTATTATAATTTCTATTATTGCTGTTATTTTCCCTAAAATTATCATTATTATCATTATCATTAAAGAAAGGGTTAAAATGATGAAAATGACAATATTAATTGCCATAATGATGATAATAACTGCAATAATGATAATGATAATTACTGCGATAATAATTACTTTAATGATAATAATAATAATAACAGCAACAATAGAAATTATAATAACAATAATAGCATTATCATTATAATTTGTATTGTTCTTACTGGTATGAAAATTATTAAAATATTGTTAATTATTGCTATTATTTCTATTATCATCAAAATAATCATTAGAATTGTTATTATCATTATTCTAATTATCATTGCCATTTTTATCATTATCATAATTATCGTCAACATTAGTGGGATTATCGTGGAAATTATCATAATTATCAGAATTAATGCTAAAATCCTCATAATTATCATTAAGAATCGACAAGGGGGGTTTTTCGACCATTCTCTCAATGTGCTGTAATTAGCTAGATTTTGCTGTTTTCCGACTTATGGGATTTTTTTTTTTAACTTTTAGTCTTTTTTCATTACAGATGGGCTCAAGAATTATCATTATGATTATTCTTATCCTTTTTGCCATTATTATTATCATTATGGTCATTATCATCATCATTAAAGTAATAATTATCGCTATAATTATCAATATTATTATCATTATTGCAGGTATTATCATCATTATGGCAATTATTAATGTCATTTTCATCATTATAACCCTTTCTATAATGATAATGATAATAATGATAATTTTAGGGAAAATAACAGCAATAATAGAAATTATAATAACAGTAATAGCATTATCATTATCATTTCTATTGTAGTCATTGGTATGAAAATTATGAGAATATTATTAATTATTGCTATTATTTCTATTATCATGAAAATAATCATTATAATTATTATTTCATCATTATTCTGATTATCATTGTCATTATTATCATTATTATCATAATTACCGTCAACATTAGTGGGATTATCGTGGAAATTATCAGAATTAAGGCTAAAATCCTCATAATTATCATTTACAATGAAAAAGAGGGGATTTTCGACCATTCTTTCATTAGGCTATAATTCGATAGATTTTGCCGTTTTTTCGACTTTTGGGATTTTTTTTACTTTAAGCCTTTTTTTTTATAAATGGGCTCAATAATTATCATTATGATTATTATTATCCTTTTTGTCATTATTATTATCATCATTGTCATTATCATCATCATTAAAGTAATAATTATCGCCATAATTATCATTATTATTATCATTTTTGCAATTAATATCATCATTATGGCAATTATTAATGTGATTTTCAACATTTCTATAATGATAATGATAATAATGATAATTTTTGGGAAAATAACAGCAATAATAGAAATTATAATAACACTAATAGCATTGTCATTATCATTTCTATTGTTGTTATTGGTATGAAAATTATTAGGATATTGTTAATTATTGCAATTATGTCTATTACCATCAAAATTATCACTAGAATTATTATTTTATCCTTATTCTAATTATCATTTTCATTATTATCATAATTATCGTCAACATTAGTGGGATTATCGTGGAAATTATCATAATTATCAGAATTAATGCTAAAATCCTCATAATTATCATTTAGAATCGACAAGGGGGGGTTTTCAACCATTATCTCAAAAGGCTGTAATTGCCTAGATTTTCCCGTCTTCGACTTCTGGGATTTTTTTACTTTTAGACTTTTTTCATTATAAATGGGCTCAATAATTATAATTATTATTTTTTTGTTATTATTATTATTTTCAATTTTGTCATTATCATCATCATTAAAGTAATAATTATCGCCATAATTATCGTTATTATTATCATTATTGCATTTATTATCATTATGGCAATTATTGATAACATTCTCATCATTATAACCCTTTTTATAATGATGATAATAATGATAATTTTAGAGAAATAACAGCAATAATATAAATTATAATAGGAGTAATAGCATTATCATTATCATTTCTATTGTTGTTATTGGTATGAAAATTATTCGAATATTGTTAATTATTGCTATTATTTTTATCATCAAAATTATCATTCGAATTATTTTATCATTATTCTAATTATCAATGTCATTATTATTTTATCATTATTCTTATTATCATTGTCATTATTATCATTATTATTATAATTACCGTCAACATTAGTGGGATGATCGTGGAAATTATCATAATTATCAGAATTAATGCTAAAATCCTCATAATTATAATTCAGAATCGAAAAAGGGGGTTTCGACCATTCTCACAAAAGGTTGTGATTGGCTAGGTTTTACCGTTCTTCGACCTGTTTTTTTTATTTTAATTTTAGCCTTTTTTTTCTTTATAAATGGGCTCAATAAAAATCATTATGATTATTTCTTTTTTGTCATTATTATTATCAAAAAGGATAATAATAACCATAATGATAATTATTGAGCCCCATTATAAGGAAAAAAAGGCTAAAAGTAAAAAAATCCCAAAAGTCGAACAACGGCAAAATCTAACGAATTACAGCCTATTGAGAGAATCGTCGAAAACCCATCTTTTTCGATTCTAAATGATAATTATGAGGATTTTAGCATTAATTCTGATAATTATGATAATATCCACGATGATCCTACTAGTGTTGACGATAATTATTATAATAATGACATAGATCATTAGAATAAGGATAAAATAATAATTCTTATGATAATTTTGATGATAATATAAATAATATAAATAATTAGATATAATCTAATAATTTTCATACCAATAACAACAATAGAAAAGATAATGATAATAATATTACAGCTATTATAATTTCTATTATTGGTGTTATTTTACCAAAAATTATCATTATTATCATTATCATTATAGAAAGGGTTATAATGATGAAAATGACATTAATAATTGCCTAATGATGATAATAACTGCAATAATGATGATAATAATGATAATTATGGGATAATTATTACTTTAATGATGATAATGACAATAATGATAATAATAATGACAAAAGGATAATAATAATCATAATGATAATTATTGAGCTCATTTATAATGAAAAAAAGGCTAAAAGTAAAGAATCCCCAAAAGTCGAAAAACGGCAAAATCAAGCGAATTACAGCCTTTTGAGAGGATGGTTGAAAACCCCCCCTTTTTCGATTCAAAATGATAATTATTAGGATTTTATCATTAATTCTGATAATTATGATAATTTCCACGATAATCCACTAATGTTGACGATAATTATGATAATGATAATAATGACAATGATAATTAGAATAATGATAAAATAACTCTTATGATAATTTTGAGGATAATAGAAATAATAGCAATAATTAACAATATTCTAATAATTTTCATACCAATAACAACAATAGAAATGCTAATGCTAATGCTATTACTGTTATTATAATTTCTATTATTGCTGTTATTTTCCCTACAATTATCACTATTATTATCATTATAGAAAGGGTTATAATGAAGAAAATGACATTAATAATTGCCATAATAAGGAAAATAACTGCAATGATGATAATAATAATGATAATTATGGCGATAATTATTACTTTAATGATGATAATAATAAAAATAATTTTAATAATAATGACAAAAAGGATAATAATAATCATAATGATAATTATTGAGCCCATTTATAATTAAAAAAGGCTAAAAGTAATGAAATCCCACAAGTCGAAAAAAAGCAAAATCTACCGTATTACAGCCTTTTGAAACAAACATCGAAAAAAAGCGTTTTTAACTTTTTATTGGTAATTATGAGGATTGTAACATTAATTCAGGTAATTGTGATGATTTTCATGATAATTTCTTCATTATATACAATAATGTTCATAATTATGATGATAATGACAATGATAATGACAATAATAATGATAATAACGATAAAATCATAAATGATAAAATCATTTTGATACTTTCTGCAATAATACCAATAATCAACTCTATTCCAATCATTTTCATAATAATAATGACAATAGAAATAAGAATATCATTATCATTGTCATTATTATTTTGTAAATTATCATTATTGCTATTATCATTATAAAAATGGTTATAATGATGAAAGTAGCTATAATAATTAGCATAATAATCATTACAACTGCAATAATGATGAGAATATGGATGATAATCATGATGATAATGACTATAATGATACTAATCATAAAATAATGACAGTAATGATAATAATGATGATAATAATCATTATCCAGTCCATTTATAATGGAATACAGGCCAAAATTAATAAAATCCCCAAAGTCGAAAAAAACGGCAAAATCTAGCTTATTACAGCCTTGTGAGAGAAACGTCGAAAAAACCCTTTTTCACTTTTTATTGGTAATTATGAGATTTAAAATTTTCAGGTAATTATGATGATTTTCATGATAATTCCTTCATTATATACAATAATGATGATAATTATGATGATATTTACAATGATAATGATAATATTGATAAAATCATAATTATAAGGATAATTTTGATAATTACTGCAATGATAGCAATAATCAACTCTATTCCAATAATTTTCATACTAATAATGAGAATAGAAATAATATCATTATCACTGTCATTATAATTATTACTATTGTCATTATTATTTTTGAAATTATCATTATTGCTATTATCATTATACAAATTGTTATAATGATGAAAATAGCTATAATTAGCATAATAATCATTACACCTGCAATAATGATGAGAATATGGATGATAATCATGATGATAATGACTAATGATAATAATCATAAAATAATGAGAGTAATGATAATAATGATGATAATAATTATTATCCAGACCATTTATAATGAAATAAAGGCCAAAGTAATAAAATCCCAAACGTCGAAAAAACGGCAAAATGTAGCGTATTACAGCCTTTTGAGAGAAACCTCGAAAAAAATTTTTCGCTTTTTATAGTTAATTATGAGGATTTTAACATTAATTCAGGTAATTGTGATGATTTTCATGATAATTCCTTCATTATATACAATAATGATGATAATTATAATGATAATGACAATGATAATGACAATAATAATGATAATAATGATAAAATCATAATTATAATGATAATTCCGATAATTACTGCAATAATAGATATAATGATAGCAATAATCAACTCTATTCCAATAATTTTCATACTAATAATGTAATGACAATAGACACAATAATAACATCATTATCATTTTCATTATAATTATTACTATTGTCATTATTATTTCTAAAATTATCATTATGCTATTATCATTATAAAAATAGGTATTATGATGAAAATAGCTATAATAATTAGCATAATAATCAATTATAACTGCAATAATGATGATAATAATGATGATAATCATGATGATATGAACTATAATGATAATAATCATAAAAATAAAGAGAGTAATGATAATAATTATGATAATAATTATTATCCAGTCCATTTAGAATGAAATAAAGGCAAAAATAAAAATCCCAAAAGTCGAAAACGGCAAAATCTAGCCTTTTAAGAGAAACGTCGAAAAAAACCTTTTTCGCTTTTATTGGTAATTATGAGGATTTCAACATTAATTCAGGTAATTATGATGTTTTCAT
>NW_020871204.1:419954-440824 GCF_003789085.1 Penaeus vannamei
ATATATAAATATTATATACTGAATGTATGTACACACACACACAATATATATAATATTACTATATATATATATATATTATATATATTATATAGATTATACGTGTGTTATTATGCATAGTATGTGTAAGTGTATATGGTGTTCTTTATTATACATAGATACATATATATTATAATATACACAAACAAACAAATACAATACATATATACACTGATGGCATATACACAGACATACATATGCATATACACACATATTTCATTTGGTTCCACACATATATCCGCCTATACATACATAATCCTATACTTCAAATTGAAACTGTCTGAGAACTATCCTTCAATTGACTACGCGACTCCTGATACAGAAATTGAAATGTTTTGCTTCAGCAAAGACCATCGTCCTCACATTTTTATCGCTTTGTTTTTGTTTTCTTGTGTAAATCGATTGACTTGCGGTGTGTTTGTGCAGCACAAAGAGTAATTGTCGCGAAAGAAAACATCATGTTGCAAGCATTCTTATGTTATATAATAAGAAAATCACAAATAAGAGCGACCAAAATTGAAACAAACGACGACCTATCTTTCCTCTATACTTCTCAACTTTACTCCTCAGAATTTTCTTGAGACCTATCGTGGATACGGGCCCTGCTATATGAAGGGACAGTATAAATTAAAGATAAAATAATAATATAAAAAGGCAATAAAAACTTGCTGGTTAATCCTCCCTAAGAGATATATATATTCCTAGATTGCCTGGCCTTCTGCGGAGGGGGCAACAGAAACTTGAATTAAATTGATCTAAACATTCATGGAATAAAACTAAATAAGAATTTTTAATCAATGCAAAAAAAAAGGACGAGACCTTAAACAAATTTCACACAATATAAACCTGTTTTCCTCAAGTTGCACTTAAATAAACCAAACACACTTTATCTTTTCACATCTATGCATTGTTATATAATTATATATATATATATATTATATAATATAATATAATACACACACACACACACAGGCATATATATGCAGAGAGGCCAATAACATATATATGTCCATATATATAGACAGATAGATAGACACACACACAACACACCACACACACCACACACACACACACACACACATATATATATATATATATATATATATATATATATATATATAATATATAATGGAGTGCCCATTTTCTTCTCTGTAGATGTGGGTCAGTGTGTATTCTAATGTCATGTATCTGTCTGTATTTTCTGACCGTTCATGTCGATGTATTGTTTTGCTTCTGTTAGGGTATGTTTAGCTTTCCTTTTCAATTATTTACATTGTTACAAAGGCAGTGTGAAGAAATAGTCATCTGCGGACTGAATATCAAGACAGTTTTTCGCAACTGACGACAGATCATTAATGAATATAATAAGATTGGGCCCAGGAAGGAGCCTTGTGGAACACCGAACGAAACTTGTTGTTTTGATGATACTCTTAAATGGATTTTAACAGATTAAAATCAAGTAATTTCTGAAGCATAAGTTGGAGTAATTTTGGATCGTAATGATTACTAGAAATTTTGGTGACTTTGTAATCAGGATGAGGGGAGTCCATACCCTTGGCAAGCAATGATTCTTTTAGCTGAAAGCGTATCAAAACTCTGGCTCTATGTGTGAGCCAGGAATTGTCCGCAAACAACTGGTAATCTTGTTGTAGGCGTCTGAGAACTCTTTGTCTTAGAGAGGAGTTTTTGGGTGCCTGCAGGACCTTGGAAAGGAACTGTGCTGCCATTAGATCAATTCTGGTGTCCATGGACGGTAAATCAGCTTCCATGAGGAGGTTGATTACCTTTGTCCACTTAGGTGCACCTAGAATTATCCTGGCTGCTTCGTTTTGTATTGTTTCCAGTTTTTCTTTTAATGATGTACTGGAAGCAATGAGGGCGATAGATACATAGTCAATAATAGGACGGACAGCATGTACATAGAATGATCTTAGTACTTTGTGTCCTGCTCCTATGTGTCTCCCTGTCATGACTTTCATGACAGACAGCCTTTCCTTGGTTCTGTCAAGCAGGTATTGGATCTCCTTTTTGAAAGTGAGTGTTTCCTATCCATACACCAAGGTATAGATAGTCCTTCACCCATTCCAGATCCATACCCTGTATAGTGAGTTTTTTGTTTCTGACATTAGTTCTCAGAGCCTACAACACTCTTCAGACACCAGGTTCAGACAACGCTGAGCTCTAGTTAGGCAGTGATTGCCAGAGGCTATGATTGCCAAGTCATCTGCATAAGAGATGATCTTGCATCCCTCTGGCAGGTGAATGTCGAGTATGTTGGACATGAGGGTATTAAACAGGGCTGGACTAAGAACCCCTCCCTGAGGAGTTCCATTTTCAAGTGGCATGTGCTGTGAGAGGTGGCCTTGAAATCTGACATTTGCTGACCTATTTTTAAAATAGTCAGCTATCCAGGCCAAGAGTCTGCCTTTGACTCCTTTGTGGATTAGGGTCTCTTGAATGGCAAGCGGACTTGCCAGTTCAAAAGCCTTCTCCAGGTCAAGGAAGACAACCACGGCAGGCGAGGTGCAGATTGTGCTTAAGAGTGTGGAAATGCTATGAGCAGTGCTCTTACCCATTGTGAACCCGTGCAGGTGTTCATGAGGGGGGCCCGTTTTCCATCGGAGCCTGTTGAGTACCATCTCAGCTGTTTTACCCAGGCAGCTGAGAAGAGAGATGGGACGGTACTTGCCAGGCTCCTTTGGTTTTGGGATGGGAACTATTGTGGCTTGTTTCCAGCTCTGGGCACCGTGGTTTTGCCAGGATTGTTGATAACCTGCAAGAATGCAAGTTCTCCTGCAAGGCCTAAATGCGAAATGATGGGGTGGAGATCCATCAGATCCCGGTGCTGACCAGAACTGGATTTGTATGATTTTCTTAGTTCCCTAAGAGAGAACAAGGCATCCGTTTCATCAGCTTCGAGTGCCTTGTCTCTTATGAGAGCAAGTCTTTCTGGATTTAAGTTTGATTGTTTTTCTCATCATTGGAGGCAGATTGTTGGTGCTGGTTCTGGCTGAGAACTCAAGCACCAATCTGTTAGCCTCTGATTGTGGGTCATGATGAATGCATTTCGGGGCTTGGCGGCTTGTCGCTTGCCTGACCCGTTTCCACAACTCTGTAAGGCTGGTCTGGTGCCCAAAAGTTTGGCACCATTCCAGCCATTTTTCCTGCCTTACTCATTTGGCAGTTTCCTTGGCATCCACGACAGCTTCCCTCAACAGGGCCAGATTGTCGGGAGATCTTTGCCGTCGGAAGTTTTTTCTGCACATATTAACCCTGTGGTTGACCTCTTTGATCTCGTCATTATAGTACCAGGCGTCTTTGTGAGTTCTGGACCATGGGCGAGTTTTGGGGATGGTTTGTGAGGCTGCCTGGTTTATGGCCTGGATTAGCCTTGCCTCTAGCACATCCACATTTTCATTATTGTTGGGTTCATTGTCTTTCAGACATCGAGCCAAGCCTTCCTGGAAGGCAAACCAGTTGGCCTTGTCTGTTTTCCATTTGGGAATGTGATGTGGTCTTTGGGCTGGACCTGCATCCATTAGTGTGGTGACTATGCCGTAGTGATCACTAGTAACCGTATCATCGACACACCACCGAATTCTCTCCATTGTTGCAGTGGCAAAGGTGAGGTCTAGGACCCCTCCCTTCACATGCGTTGGTTCTTTGGTGTTGAGAAGAGCGATCTCAGGGAACGTCTCAAGCACTTCTGCTATGTGAATGCCTGCCGCGTTCGGCCTTTTGCGGGGATTCAGCATGGCTATGTGTGCATTGAAGTCTCCCCCTATGATCACTCGGTCTTGTGCTGCAGTAGCACAGACCTGGTTTAGATCTAAGCTCTCACACAGTGGTTTGCTATAATATATATTTTAATAGGGCCCCCAGGTAGCTGAATCTCAACAGCAAGAGATTCAACACCATCTCCACAGTGCGCGGTTGGCTATTAAGGAGCACGGATAGCTTCTTTTACCAGGGTCATCAGGCCTCTAGCACCATCCAGGTTTGGAGTGGTGAAGGCATGATATCTTGAGAAGCACACGGATCCCATAGTTAGTGTCTCCTGGAGCATGACGACGTCAATGCTCCTTGCTCGCACTATTGACTGGAGGAAGGAGTTCTTGCTTTTATAGCTACAGATATTCCACTGCAGAATGCTTAGATTGTGTGCCATGATTGTTACTCAGAGTCACTTGCTTCAGCTTCAGATGCCCCAGTGCTGGTGGCATCAGATAAATATAGGTCCTCGTTGATTGAGGATTGTACAACTTCCTCTAAGTGAGACACTCCGGTTAAGGGTCTACCGAGGGGTGTAGACCCCTGGTTGGAAGTGCCACCTCGGGTCAAGGGACGAGACTTTGGCTGCACAGACTCGGCCTGCAGTGGGGGCTTCTGCTGCACAGTTTCAGCCTGTCCTGACAGACTAGCTGGGGTTTCACGTAATGCTTCTCCCGAAGCTAGCCTGCCATCCGAGGATTTAGGGAGGGGAGTGCTGCTCGTTTTCGGTTTGGGGCTTCTAGCTTCCTTCCCTTCAGAGCTGCCACAGCTTGGGTCATAGCTGTCATGGCGACCTGCACTGCTTTCTCCGCCTCCTCACTGGTCCTCCCCAAGGCTGTTGCTACTGCAGAAACTACAGCACTCAACAGGAGAGTCATATCTTTCTCGTCAAAGAAAAGATTATCCTCTACTGGGGGGACCTTTGCTGTGGTCTTTGAACCTTTTTCCCTTTGGTTCTTTTTTGTGGTTTTGCCACTAACAAGTTTGGGGAATTCCTCTCTGTTAGAGGTATCCAGTTTTGGCTGTGGGGGCGACTCCTTCCTCTTAGGAGGTCGGGGAGTCTTTTCTCTTTTGTTTTGACCCCAGACGTAGGTGCCTGGGGGCGCAGGGACAAAGTCAGGACGCTTTTTGGCTAGCTCCTGCTTTTTAATCACTGCCTGTTTCCTGACAGAGCAAGCCAGGCTCCAAGCATGATGTTTCTTGGCACAGTTTGGACACTTGGCTGTTGTGTCTTTCTGGCCATCTTTGTGTGCCTTGATACACACTTCTGTTTCGTGTGCCTCGCTGCATACACCACATTTGGCCTTGCAGTTGGCCTGGTGATGCCCAAATTTCTGGCACGTGAAGCACCTCAAGGGCTCTGGCACATATGTCCTGAGCTTGTATGAGCCCCAGTTACCCAGATCAAGGGTGGTGATTGGGGATAACCAGAACTTGCCTGGTTGGAGACTTCCCTTTGGTCATGCGGGAAGCCTCCACCACTTGTGGGAGAGACGTGACCACCTCCACGTCGAACCCTAGTGGGAAACCAAGTAGCACCATCTTGGACTTTTTCTCTTGGGAGGTCAGTGGTGAGATACACACTTTTCTCCCGTCTTTTAGCACCTTGATTTCCTGCAGGAAGTTCATGGTGGCTTTGTCTTTGGGGGAAATGATCATGCCCTCATCTCTACAGATTCGGATTGAGAGTCTGACGTTTCTTTCCTTCTCCAATGCCCTAACCAGTTGGTATGCATTGTCGAAGTCTTCAGGTTTTTTGGGTATCTTAAACCGCGTTAGTCGACTTGGGGTGTGCTCTGCCTCTTCTTCAGAGTCAGTTTCCACCCTTCGTCGCTTCACGCCTCCCCTTCGCAGGGGTTTAAGGCCTTTAGAAGTGGGGGCAGCTGGTTTGGCTGGAGCCCCTTCTTGACTGAGGGAGTTCTGAGGAGAGTTCAGGTTTCCCTCAGTCTGGTGTGCATGGACAGACTTTGTGGTTGATGTTTCTGTCTTGTCCTTGCTCGGTTCAGCAGGCCGGACACGTTCGGCCTGCTTTTGGTTTTTCTTTCGCCCCCCTGCAATCTTGAAAGGCTCCAGGGTGACTGCCATGGTCTGATTCATTTTGTGGTCATGGAGAGAGTATAAGACAGATTGGTCCCCTTTCGGGGACTATCCTTATACCTGCTCTCAGGGTGAGGTCTTATGAAGGGCCTCAAAAAAAAGCTCTCGACCCTTCAGCACCACAGGACAGGAGATCCCCCTGGGTGGGCTGGTGTGGTGTGGTAAACGCTCTGCACCCCAATCCTGCTATAAGGGGGGTGGTGATCACGTCACCGCAGCCCAGGCGAATGTTGGAAATCGGCGTTTCCCGCAGGCCCAGGCTGCACCAGGAAGTCAGAAGGAGAGGGCAAGGGTTAGGCACCGAAAAGTCGCCCTTGGTGCGTGGCCACAAACTATGTCCAGGACCAGAGGGTCCAGACCAGGTTTGTAACCTCGCTCTCCAAGGGAGCGGTAGTGGGGCACTTACAAGAGAAGACCTGGCCAATTATCGCGGCGAACCACGATAAATTGGCGGAGCTCTCTGTGTAGTCTGTTGTCAAAAAGTATCAGTCAAGCTCAAGTCTGATGGCTTTTGCTCAGGAGGATCACGCCAAGTGGGTGACAATAATGTCTCGCCAATTGGGTGATCTCTCTCTGTAAACCACAGGGGAGAGGACCTGTGTTGTGTGTACACAACAGGGGAGAGGACCTGTGTGTGTTAAAAAGTGATAGTCAGGTCAACTGCTGAGTGGAGAAAAGAAGATTCCGCCTCAGGTCCGGCGGCTTAAGAACCTGACCGCCGATGTCAGCTCGGCCGATGTGGGCGGTTCCACGGCGGGAGTCGGCCAATCGCGTGTCAGGTGCGGTCCTGCGTTGACGGCCAATCAGGAGCCGCTACATTATCATTACTATCACTCCCTATTATATTATTATTTTGTTGTTGGTATATATAATATTATTTTAATTATAGTTAATAGCATTATTGTTATAATGATAATAATAATAATAATACTGATAGAAATGATAATAGCATTGGTATTAATACTGATAACGGCAATACTACTACTAATAATAACTATAATGATAATAACAGTAATGATATTGATACATGATAATATAATGGCAATGATATTGATAAAAATGATAATGATAATAATAATAATAATAATAATAATGGAAAATAACATTGATAATAGAATAATGATAATAGGATGATAATCGAAAATAACATTGATAATAGAATAATGATAATAAGAATGATAATGATAATGATTACGATAGAAGTACTACTAGTACTACTACTACTAATAATAATAACTAGAAGTACTCAGAGAGCGCAAACCTCCGCCAAGGGTCACTGATGCAATAAAAATATTCACACTTGAAGAAGGAAATCAAATTCATTTCTTTCTCCAGTGCACTCGTGACGTAGGTAACCTTAACTTCCTTGCGGAGGTAATAAAGGTAATGATAACGATGATAGTTAATGATGCATTCATTAAAAAAAATAATAATAATAATAATAAAAATCCTGGATCCGGATCACCACCTAAATTTAATAGCATCTACGTTAGGCAAGGCGCACATCACATAATTATTATATAATTATCATTATCATCATCCTTATCACATCATTACATTATCATTATCATTATTAGCATTATTATTGTCATTATTGTTATCATATTCATCATTATTATTATTATTATCATTGTTTTTGTTATTCCTGTTATTTTTATATCATTATTGTTATTATTACCATCATCATTATCATCATCATTATTATTATTATCATTATCATCATTATCGTTAGTATTTCTATCGTCATTACTATTAACATATCAATATTATCATTACTATTGTTATTATCATTATAATCATTATCACTATATTTATCATTATTATTATCCTTTCATATCATTATCTATATCATTAACATCATTGTTATTATTATTACCATCATTATTATCTTTATTATTATTATTATTATTATTATTATTATTATTATTATTACTATTATTAGATGTTACTGTTCTTGATGTTGTTATCATTATTATCATTATTATTAGTAGTAGTAGTAGTCATAGTAATAGTAGTAGTCTTGTCATTATCATCAGCATCATTATTTTTACTATCAGTATTATAATATTATATTCTTGTTTATAAATGAAATTATCATTAATGTCATTATTGTTGTTGTTTTTATTTCAGTGATTATTTTTTTTCTGCTATTATTATTGTTCTATATTCCTTTTCTGTGCTAGAACATTTCCTCCCAGTTTAAGTGTTTGCTGCTGATTCTCTGAATATTTGGGCAAGGATATTGATGTTATCAGATTTATATATACAAATCAGTTTCCGGTTATGAAACTGATGATCACATAACTTTTGGAATCACTAAGAGTGTATCATACGCAGTACACAAACGCACGCGCGCGTGTGTGTAGTGTGTCTGTGTGCGTGTGTCTGTGTGTGGTTTGTGTGTGTGTGTGGTAGTGTGTGTGTGTAGCTTGTGTGCGCGCGCGTGTGTGAGTGTGTGTGTGTGTGTACATGCTTGTGTGTCTGATGAGGTTATTGACATGTAAAAAGGACCCGGAATTATTAACTTTAAAAGGACCTCAAAAGCAAACCTTTGATCGCATATAGACGGTTAGTTTTAGATCCCTCAAAATACCGAATATATCGAGAATCTACATAAGCACTGCATATTCGCTTTTCATTTTACAGAAGTCAGCGCTGTTGTTTACTGCCCGAGACCAAGACCGGTTCCCTGACCTTGGTCCTGAGAGAATGATACCCACGTAGCCACCATAGCAGAGTATAAAATATCAACCTCAAGTTGATATTAAATATAAACCTCAGGTTCATATTTAAGATTGAAATATCAACAGAATAGACGATATGCATAGTTGCCAATTAGGGGTATCAAACACTACCAATCACAGATAATTCGAACAGAGGTAATGATACACACACACACATATACACACTCACGCACACAAACACACATACCCACACATACACACACACACACACTCACACAAACACACACACTCACACAATCACACACACACACACACACACACAAACACACACACACTCACACAAACACACACACTCACACAAACACTCACACACACACTCACACAAACACACACACACACTCACACAAACACACCCACGCAAACACACACAAACACGCACACACACACAAACGCACACACACACACTTACACAACAAACATACACTTACACAAACACACACTCAAACAAACACACACTCACACAAACACGCACACAACACACACACACACACACACGTTCACACTCACACAAACAAACGCACACACACACACACACACACACACACACACACACACACACACACACACACACACACACACACACACACATACATATATATATATATATATATTATATATATATTATACATATTACATACACTCACACAGACACACACACTCATATAAACACACACACACACACAAACATACGCACACACACACAAACACACGCTCACACTAACACAATCACACACACGCACACACACACAAACACGCTCACACTCACACATAACAACACGCATACACCACAACTCATACACACACACTCACACAGACATACACAATCACAGCAAACACATAACACACAAACATTACCGGTAACACACAACACACATCACAACAACACATCCACAACACACACGACAAATAACTACACAGCACACACTGACACAATACTACACACAGACACACTCACACAATAACACACACACTTCTATTCGCACGAGTAACATCACATCACACTCAGAACAAACACACAACAAACACTACTATCACACAAACACACCACACACCACTCACACAAACATCATCACTACCAACACTACGCACACGGTCATCCTTGAGGCCTTACCTTTGTTCTGTTCGTTCTTCTTTTCTTCTTACTGTTTATCCGCCAACCAACGCCTCTATTAATCTCTCATTAGTATTTTGCTATGATCATACGCATGCACACATATATATATTTCGTCGTGTCACGTGTTAACAGTCATCTCAAAATTACAGAGGCGAGAGGAATATAATTATTATATTAGGTATATATATATCTACTAGATAATAGAAAAAAAATATCATAAATTATTATATTATATATGTTATCTTAAGACATAATGAAAATACCAACCCACACTACCTACTAACATCACTCAACCATACATCAATACATAATATCACACTATATATATACAAATATAATGTATGTTACACGTTTCGCTAACAGCTTCCTCAAGCCAATACCAACTAAGCCTTCAGCATAATTATATCTCGAGTCTAGCTCTTGATCCTATCGCTGGTCATGTTCGTAATCTGATTCGTCACCATGAAATTCCACCACACATACATATAGAGCACAAATGACAAAAACATGACACTAATACACTACCATCAATACTTATTATGTATCTATACCTATATCTAATACCACACATAACTACGTAATCATCAATCATATATGTATACACAAATACTACATAACTACTCGTGATGCGATCGTAGTCGAATGCATGAGTGAGCGAGCGGAGTGCGGCTGTAGGCACAACTTATTTCGTATGTCAGCGTAGTCTGTGTGTGTAGCGTGTACTGCTACGTAGCAGTGCTAGCTGTTGGTGGGTGTGACTAACACTATATACACACACACAATGCATACATAGACTACATAGATATGTTATATTATATGTCATAGTAGATGTGTGGTGTGTGTGTTTGTGTTCGCGAACCGCATGTTGATGTCGCGTGTGTGTGTATGAATGGAGACGACTAGAGCAGAAAGATCTGTGTGTGGTGGTAAGTATATAAGTACAATCTATAAAAATAATATAGGGTAATATAAACTAATAAGCGAATATAAAATAAATATATACAGTATATTAGTAATATTATATTACATATAAACTACACAAATTATAATAATATATCTCTATTGCTAGTAGAAACTCTATCAACAAATATGTATATCGTATATATGTGTTCGCACAAGTGGGCCACTTATATTATCCCATGCGCATTAAATGAACTATTACAATGTAGACACACACACACCACATACACACACACACAAACACACACACACACACACACATATATATTTAGTATATCACATATATATATATATATAATCTATATATATATAACATATGTATATATATTATATATATATATTATAAATAGTATATATATATTAGTTATTATGTATATGTAAAAATTCGTAATGTATGTATAGATCTAGGAATATATGTGTCTGTGTGAGATAATATATATATATTTAACTACTACAAATCAACCATATAATATAATATTAAATATATTTATGTATGTATAATGTATACATTCACATAGTTGTATACATTTTATATGTATGTTCGCGCTGTGTGACGAGTATGATTACTTATATACTTACAAATTCTATCTAGGGTATATACATGTTTATTAATAAAACATATAATAACTACATAATTACTTATATTAATATGTATGTATGTAGTATGTAATGCATATTAATGGTTTTGTTTTTTATGCCTGGTGGATGTGTGTATGTGTGTGTGTGTGTGATTGCTATATGTAAGTATATATATTATATAATATATATATATATATACTATATACTGATATAACTAAAGTCTCTATGATTCCCAACTTAATCTTGTCTGTAAAGGTGAAACAATGCTGTGAGTGGGTGTGTTGTGTGTGTGTGTTGTGTGTGTGTGTGAGATGGCGCGCAAACTACTCGCAAGACAAGATAGGAATAGCCAGCTTGGTGCCTGTGCTGTGATTGTTGTGGTTGTCTGTGTGTGGTGTGTATGATTATGTGCTGAGTGTGTGTTGGAGACGATGTGTGTGTGTATTATATAGGTAATTAGTTATATATATATATATATATATACATATATATTTTTCATTCATTTAATTATTTATGCATAACATCACATTACACACGACGGACATATAAATATAGTTAACTATAGACTGTATAAATTATATTATATATACTCATTATATATAACTAATTAAGATCTATAGTATTTATTAATTATTATATATACACAATGGTAAGTCATATATATATACTAGTAATTAGTAATACTCGGATATAATCAGCTTATAGCATATATAGAATATACTGAGTGGTAATATATATATAGATTGTATCCTATATATAATATAACTATCTGAGTATGTTATAATAGATATATTATGTAAAATTATATATATATACCCACTTAGTATTACTATATGTGTGATCGGTTTTAGTGTATGCTTGGAGGTGTGTTTAGACAGATACGGAAGACTCCAAATAGTGTGTAGGTTTTGGGTGTATCGTGTTGTGTTGTTGGTGTTGTGTGTGTGTGTGTGTGTGTGTGTGTGAGATGTACATGTTTATGATATATAGAATATACATTTATATACATGAATAAATATATATACTATATTTACAACAAATTACACATAGAATGTGGTCAGATAACACACACACAAATATTTTGTAACAACACTACGATTACACAAGAAGAGTTTTGTACACACATCACACAATATGTATAGGTATATGTACTGTATAATATATATAAGCGATGATGACTGTTACACCATGCATTATGGCAAAGAGAGAGAAAGCAACAACACGAGAGAGGGCGGAGGCCGAGGAGCATAAAGCGGCAAGGAAGAGTATAGAGATAGTAATAAGCTCTCTAGCCACATCTGTCTCCACGTCTCCGCCCGCCCCGTCCTCAAGCACCCCCAGCAAGTCATATGCGTCTCTTTTGAGGTCTAGTTCTGCACTTGCCTGTTGTCGAGCTCCTTCACTGCGCTTCAGATGTGGAGAAAAGACTAGAGTCACAAAGCGTGAGATATGAGTGCCGAACGCGCGATGTTAGTCGCTCGCTTGTAGAGAGATTAGCTCACTCTCTCCTTGATTCCATCACACTATCTGCATTTGCTAAGTATGGATATTATGCAGCCTCACCTGGCAAGTGCTACCGGGGGTGTCGCAAGCCTAAGGATAACCGGCTTTAACCCGGGTTCCTCGTGGCCCATGAGTGAGAAGTGCGCGAAGAGAACCTGCTAAGGAAGAAGACGGAGAACTTTATTTCGAGGAAGCAAGTAAGAAGGAAGGGAAGTTAAAAGGAAAAAATTATTGGACAGCCATGTTGTGGAGCAGTGGTCCTGCGAACCCCGATGGGTCGCGACCCAGAATGAGGGTCACCAGGGTTCTTTCGAGGTCGCTCAAGAGAGTCTCAAAGAAGAAGAAGAAGAAGCCATAGGCTGGACCGAACAATGTATGCCAGTAAAAGCTGTTATATCTTTATTAACACTTTAATGAATTCAATGTGTGGCATATAGATTTATAAAGCCTATATACCATAACGTAAGCTAAACTTCGATATTAAGTTCACGCACAAATGAAAGGGTCGCTAGCCCGAATCCTCAAGCGCGTTCTGCAAAATTCGCCATTCACAGAACAAGTTGGAAACACCGCGATTTAGAGCAATAATATCTACTCAATCATGCTCTCAGATCCCTCGCGATAAACACTTGACCCCTCCTTTCTCACCACTGTACTAGAGAGTCGATTTATTATCATTCAAAGTAACAAGATAAGGATTAATAACGATGTCTAAATATTATTTTGAGTATACACATTATATATTATTACTTAGAAATATCCATGTTATCATATTCTGTAGCTATTCGTTATCGCGTAGCGTGTATTCTAGTGCTAACCTATCTCTCTCATGGTAATATCCATCTATAGTATAATATATATGTATTATATAGACAAATATATATACATACAAAGTGTATGACTATTATATAATATATAATAAAATACCACATATACATATATAAAGCACAGATTAGCTTATACGAGCAAAGCATACCATCCCTGCCGTGAGGTCCCTAGTATACACACACACAACACAAAACAGCAGCACACACACACACAACACACACACACACGACACACACACACATAGAAACAATAAAATGAAAAACTAGATAGAAATAAAATAATCTAAAGTAATATATATATAAAAATGTGAGTGTGTGTGTGTGTGTGTGAGTGTGTGTGTGTGTGTGTATGTACCATATGTATATGAAAGTAATATATATACTAGATATATACACATATGATCAATTTGTGCTGTGTGTGTGTTGTGTGTGTTTTGTTGAGCGTGTGTGTGCCGCCTGTATGCATATATATATGATTATATAATAAGTAAATATAGTAAAAGATATATATATATATATGCTATGATAATATACATAGTATAATATAATTGATATAGTATATATAAGATTGAATAATAAATAGTATATATGTGTGTCGAACGAAATCAAATCCGGTGGCTGTGGTGTGTGATGTGTGATGTGTGTGTGGGCTAGTGATATATATACATAACATTAGTTATAGTATATATATAAATATAGATAGATAATATATATATATATACTAGTACTATTAGTAAGTGAGATTATTTGTGTGTGTGATGGCATATATAATTATATAGTATAAGTATATATATAGATATATATATGTAGATAATATATAATTGCTGTGTGTGTGCGTATATATATCATATATAGAATATATATATACAGTAGATAATATACATATATAGATATATCATATGTAGATTAATATAAATCCACATATTATATATGTGTACATACATAGTATGTATAGATATATATATATATATATACTATATATATATATATGAGAAGAGGTAATAATATATGTGGCACTGGCAGTGGGGAGAGAGAGCAAGAGCTGGTGTGTCACAGTGTGTTGGTGTGGTGTTGTAGTGCTGTGTTGTGTGTATATGGTTTGAAAGCTGAACGGACACGTACGGAGCGAGTAGAGTGAGAATACAGATAAAGAAAAAATGTGTGGTGTGCGTGCCTGTGTGTAGTAGTATGTATGTATATTCAATATTAACTATATATATTATAATGATTATATATATAGATAGATAGATAGATAGATAGATTTGATACATTATATAACTATAGATTATACAATATTAATATGATATCCCATTATATATAGTATATATAAATATAATATACTCTCTCTATATCTCTCTCTCTCGCTCACACACACACATACACCACACACACACACACATACTCATATACTCACACACACACACACACACATGCACACCACACATACAAACACTTACAGCGCAACATATACATACAAACATGCATACATACATTTACACACACACACCACCACACACATACACACACACAATAGTATATATACACACACCACATACCACATACGTTTGCTATGTGAGGAGAATATACATATACTTATAGTAACATATATATATATGAATATAAAGTAAGATAGGATAATAGATATATAGAATATTAGATAGTTATACATACATATGACTAATAGTAGGGATAGTATATATTATATATAGAGGTGAGTGTGTGTGTGTGTAGTAGTGTGTGTGTTGAGCGTGTGTGTGTAGTGTTGGTGACACTTCTGTAAAGAAGAACATGTGTGTGTTTGTGCTGTGTGATCGTGTGGTGTGTGTGCGGATGTTGGACTTGTATGTAAGATGGGCACTTTAATGGAGAGAAGGAGAAAATCGAGAAGAGAGATAGAATGAAAAACACGACAGTTCCCAGAAATAGAGAAGACAAGACTAGAGAAGAACCGCAAGTAGGACTGCATACAAGCACAATACACAAGGATACTATTCGAGCCAGAAACGAGACTATAAAGCACTACACAACTAACTAAGACATATACCAATAATAATACAATACTAAAATAATAGGGAATATAGCAATATAAAGTATATATAATATTAGAAATTAGTACCTATATCCCAAATAGATAATAATATAAGTTATATATAGTGATTAAGTTGAGGTTATGTACGATATATATCAATTCACTATCCATTACTATCTGTTTATTTATCTGATTCTATATGAATAATTCTTAATTCGAGAGCGTAGTTGCTCCATACTATATAAAGCACTCATACGCGCATACCGCCACGCCCATAAATACAGGCACAAGCACCCACAGAAACAAAATTCCACACACACACAACACACACACTCGGGCTTTAATATACCTATATAGTCTAGCCCTATAATATATCTACTACCAAATACTCCGTACTAAGTAATATCGATACCCATAGTGCTGCACTATATATAAACTTTTATGTCGGCATAAAAAGCCAGTTACTCAAACTCAAGAATAGTTACTAATATCATTATTATCTCAAACAATCGCTAGTTTGCAGAAGAAGGTCATTTTTTAACTACTTCCTTATTCTTATTTTAATCGCATCACGTAGAACTCTCTTAACCAGAATTAACTGCTGTAACTTTTTTCTTTTTTCTTCTGAGTATCAACATAACACCCTATAAATTGCTGAGTTTAGTTGTTGTTAGTGTGCAGTTGTTGTTATGTGCGTGTGTTCGTTGTCGGGCCTTGCTACTGCTATATATGCATATATACATACAAACATGAAACACACACACACACCCACACACACACACACACACACAGCACACACACACAACATTATATATATATAATAATATAGTAATATATATATCATTATACTAATATATCATAACATATTATATACATAGAATATAATATAATATTTCCGTATATATGCTATTCATGTATATATACCTAAATCCCGTATCCCTATCGTATTCTATCTATCTAGTCTATTATATATTATGTGTGTGTGTGTGTGTGTGTGTGTGTGTTGTGTGGTGCGGATACTTGGTGTGTGTGTGTTGAATGTGTTGTGAGTGAACAAGCCATACATAACTAATATGCTTACATTATATTAACATATAATATATATAGGTACAATAATATACTAATACCTATATATATAATAATATATAGATGTGTGTGGAAATAGGTGTGTGTGTGTATGGATACGATTCGCAAACGCAAAACCCGACAGAAATATGTTGTATTGTGGTCGCTGTGTTGTGTGATAACAATCAGATTGTGTGTGGGTGTATCGTATGCGGTGTGCATTACAAGCCCAGGGACATATACATATGTTATATGAACTACTTGTGTATAGTATGTACATATATATATAGTAATAAAGTGTAATAGATAGTTATTATCTGCGCATAATGTATTAGGCCGTATAATATGTATGTATTTAGTATATATGCCATATTAATATATATATATATCAATTTATCATATCACTATCTACTTTTAGTTATATTAAGAACGTATATATATACTTAATATTAAGTTGAACTATAGGTATATATAATATATAGCAGAAAGTTACCCAAAGTACATACACTTTATATATAACCATACCACTAACCACCTATAATAGCAATACATAGCAATAGTACCAGAATAGCAATAGATTAGCCTAGAATCAAGATAGATAGATAGATCGATATAGATATAGATATATATGTGTGAGTGTGTACACAACATACCATATATAAGCAAACATACCCACATACCCCACATGCTAGCATAAATGCACGCAGAGACACACACACACACAATCCAACCACACCATACGCGCACATACAGACACACACACTCACACACTAGACACACACACACACACTCACACACATATATGTATATGTGTTGTGAGTGTATATTCGTTTTATTAGTTTGTTTGGTTTCAGTGAATGTTTTGCATTCCTTGCCTTCATCGTCCTTCTTTCAGCTGCGGCGTGGCGATCCGTCCGCAAACTGCAGAGTTGTGGAAGAAACAACGCTGCGCACCCCTACTGCTGCCCAGGCTGGACTGTAACTAATCGAAGACGAAGGATTGAACAGAGAAAAGAAAAAATGATGTTATCATTTTGAAAAATCAATAAAAATCATGATGTTTATCGCATTATTTCTTTCTTTGTGGTTTCGTTTCTAGTTTTATTCTTTTCAGTGGGGTTGGAATAAAAGATGATCAAGATGAGTCTTTTAATGAAATCTTTGTTTGTGTTTAGGCTTCCCTATTCATCCACGTTTTATCCTGTTCCTCTTAGAGCATATTCGTATTACAGATATGAAATGCTAATATACATATATATAAACACACACAACACACACACACATTTATACACAACAACACACACACAGACACCACACACAACACACACACACAACACACACACACATATATATATATATATAATATATATATATATATATATATATATGTATGTATCGTATTTATATATATCTATATCTTCTTATCCTTTATGTACCAAAGAAAAAAAAATATAATGGTCAACAATATCCGACTAAAAAATAGATATTTATTCAGACCTGTAATAAAAAGGGAAAGGAATATAAAATTAAATAGATAAAATAATAAATAAAACGACACAAAAACTTTGCTGGGTTAATCCTTCCTAAGAAAATACTAAATATTCCTATATGCCTTGGCCTTTGCCGGAGGGGCACAGGAAATTGATAATGATCTAACTTTCATGGAATGAAACTAAAATAAGAATTTTTAATTAATGCAAAAAAGAACACAGACTTTAACAAAAGTTCACTCATATAAAAACCCGTTTCCTCAAGTTGCACAAAATAAACCAAACACACTTTATCTTTCACTTATCTAATTATATTGGAGTATATATATATATATGAGTACATTACATAAGATATATATATATAATATATAGTATATATATATATATATATGCATATATAATGCAGAGAGAGGTACAATAGATACATATATACTGTCCATATTAATATAATATATATATAGGGTATATATATAATATATATATAAATATATATATAATATATATATGCATATATATGCAGAAGAGAGGTACATATATACATATATATGTCACACAACACACACACACACACACAGATTGTTATATTATAACTATATATATATATATATATATATATATATATGTATATAATATATATATATATATATAATATAAACAGAAGGCCCATTTCTTCTCTATAGATGTGGTCGGAGTGTGTGTCTAATGTCATGTATCTGATTGTATTTCCTGACAGTTCATTCGAGTATTGTTTTTGCTTCTGTTAGGGTATGTTTAGCTTTCCTTTCAATTTATTTACATTGTTAACAAAGGCAGTGTGAAGAAACTGAGTCATCTGCGGACTGAATATCAAGACAGTTTTTCGCAACTGACGACAGATCATTAATGAATATAATAAGATTGGGCCCAGGAAGGAGCCTTGTGGAACACCGAACGAAACTTGTTGTTTTGATGATACTCTTTCATGGCTTTTAACAGATTAAAATCAAGTAATTTCTGAAGCAAAAGTTGGTGGAGTAATTTTGGATCGTAATGATTACTAGAAGTTTTGGTGACTGGTTGTCGCTGTGTTTTTTCTTCATTTAAGATCAAGGTTAAAATGTCATGGGATAACATCAGTGTGAAGAAGAATATCGGATCTGTTTGTTATTATGATAACTGTAATATTGTAGGCTTGTAGATTTTTTATTTATTTTAATTAATTATCGTAGTTAACTTTGCATTTCATTTGTTTAGATCATCATTTAAATCACCTAGGATAAAGGGATTTTTTCTTTATTGACAACTGATTCTGCAATGGCATGGGCGCTGTAAATTGTCCGACGGAGGAAGGATGCATACTGCTTATCGGTTACCCAAATGTCCTTTACTGCTGTATTATTTACAGTTGTAGAAAAGATCTTATTTGATTTAAGAGTATCTCTTACGTATATGCAGAATCCACCTCCACGACCTGCATCGTATCTGTAAACATAAAAGTTTGGAATGCTGATGAAACTCCTTGCTATTTCTTGGGGAAGCAAAGTTTCACTAATGCAGAGAACATCAATTGATTATTAATTAATTCTTTAATTATTAATTCAATTTCTGCAGTGTCCGAGGAGAGACTGCACATTAATATGCTCAATTCTGATAGTGTTTAGTGGTTTGACCGCCGGATTTGCAGCGTCAAACATTCTGCTTGCCCTTGTACTTGTTTCTATTAAGTAACACCTTTACATTAAGAGGAAGTCAGACTCTAAGAAAGGATCTGGATTCATATCCTTGCCTCTTAGAGCGACTGTGAAGCTTGAGAATATAATTGTGTCATTTAGTTTTGAGTGCACATTGGAAATATTGTCGAACTTATATATTCCCCTTTTGTGTCTGAATGGCAACTCGTGAAATACAAGCACACAACCCGAGGACGGCCGGCACCTTGCACGGATTTTGGCGAGTGGCGTTCCTCCCTTGCTTTTCTTCTTTGGTTTCTAGTGTTGCCTTGAACGATTATATGATTAAAGTCATTTTTACTACCTTGCGTGCCAGGTTTTATTCATTTCAGTACATTACATCTTATTAAAATAGCAATCATAATTATACGGTATGTAGTGGCTTTTGTAATTATATAAAATGTATTTTCCTGGACTTGTATAAAAACAGTGTAACACTTCTACAGCATTTAGCATTCTTTGTAACAAAAAATATATCTTATTCAGATTTATAATCACCCACATAATAAAATCCTTTTCCAATGCGTTTCCCCTTAGATCATAAGAGTCGAAATTTCGGAGATTTGATAGTTATGCCGGATGGGAGTAGATAGTTATTGTTAAAAATGACTCACTTTAGATATGTAGCAAATGGGAATTGAATTACAAAAGCTACATTTATCTCGCAGATTGATATTTTGTCAAGAGCAGAGAGTGAAATTCCAGGGAGAGAGAGATGGGAGACGATTAAACATGAGGAGCTATGAGACAGATAGATCGTGGTATATGCCAGCATGCATCGAAGAAAGGACTGAGACCAGACAAATGGATGAGAGTACACATCACTCTCAGCAGAGATACTCTACATATCTATCAATATCATACAACTATATCTATCGATACCATCTCTCTCTCTCTGTCTATCTATCTTCATATACCCCAATTCATCTCATCTCTTCTACTCTCT
>NW_020871204.1:450002-455002 GCF_003789085.1 Penaeus vannamei
CACGAATTGAGAAACATGCAGCATGATCCATGCCCAAGGCTCCCATTATGACCAACTTATATCAGTTGATAGAAAGTACTTATGATTACAATTAAGCTAGTCTGTGAAATGACATACAACAATATTTCAGAAATGCTTATAAAAAATTAATATTGGGCCCTTAAATTTCGAATTTCGCGTGAATAAAAAGGTTGGGAACCACTGCTCTAAGCCCATGGTAATCGCTGAATTTCGGTTCATAAGGGTGTGTTATTCATCGTATCAAATTTATTAAATTATTCACAATTCCAAGTACACGTTTACCCTTTAACTGTAATGTGCACCAATGAAAATAGTTATAAACTCTTCCCTTTCAGACATATTTTAACATATCAAAAATAAATATGAATCAATAGGAATTTATAATACAAGACACTACATTGTTATATACATTTATTATGCAAAATACCTAATAATCTGATACACACTAATCTGGAGTGGCTAATAACAAAATATATGGGACATCTAAATGTTGATCTACATCTTAAATGTGCACCTATTAGTTCCAGAACCTTAACATCGCACATACACAACACACACACACACACACCACTTTAATATGATAACAGTATTGTAATGATCAAACAGACATAGAGGACGTTTTCTTTAAAAATTTAATTTAATCGTATTTACAAAAATTAGTACATAAAATTATAAAAGACTGGCTTCATTGTACTTTTTAAGAACATAAATTCAAATAAGCCAATGTTCATGCATGGCGTTAAAACATTTCTTCCTTTTGAACTTCGTGCTGCAATATATTTTAGGGAGCATAATTACACAATTTACTATGCATATCCTGGCATAATTAACATTCTTTTGCGTCCTGCATAATTAACATTCTTTTCACTATGGCATATCCTGGCCAATTAACATTCTTTCTAAATATGGCGCCATATCCTGGCATAATTAACATTCTTATGTGGCTATAATTAATTAAACATTCTTTTACATGGTAATCATGGCAGCTGTTTATATGCATATGGCATTAACATTCTTTTCTATGCATTATGCCTGCATAATTAACTTCTTTTACTATGCATATCCTGGCATAATTAACATTCTTTTACTATGCATATCCTGGCATAATTAACATTCTTTTACTATGCATATCCTTGCTATGTAATGCTATCCTGCATAATTAACTTCTTTTACTATGCATATCCTGGCCATAATAACTCTTTTACTATTGCATATCCTGGCATAAATTAACATTCTTTTACTATGCATATCTGGCATAATTACATTCTTTACTATGCATATCCTGGCATAATACATTCTTTTACTAATGTATATCTGGCATATACAACTAACATATCCTTAAATATGCATTCTTATTTAGCTAATGCATATCCTGGCATAATTAACATTCTTTTACTATGCCATATCCTGGCATAATTAACATTCTTTTACTATGCATATCCTGGCATAATTGAATCATTCTATTTTACTATGACATATCCTGGCATGAATTGACTTTCTTTTACTATGCCATATCCTGGGCATAACATAATTAACATTCTTTTACTATGCATATCCTGGCATAATCAACATTCTTTTACTATGCATATTCTGGCATAATTAACATTCTTTTACTATGCATATTCTGGCATAATTAACATTCTTTTACTATGCATATCCTGGCATAATTAACATTCTTTTACTATGCATATCCTGGCATAATTAACATTCTTTTACTATGCATATCCTGGCATAATTAACATTCTTTACTATGCATATCTGCATAATTAACATTCTTTTACTATGCATATCCTGGCATAATTAACATTCTTTTACTATGGCATATTCTGGCATATTAACATTCTTTTACTATGCATATCCTGCATAATTAAACATTCTTTTACACTATGGCATAATAACATCTTTTACTATGCATAATAAACATTTTTACTTTATACATAATTAACATTCTTTTACTATGCATATCCTGGCATAATTAACTTCTTTTACTATGCAATATTCTGGCATAATTAACATCTTTTACTATGCATATCCTGGCATAATTAACTTTTTACTATGCATATCCTGGCATAATTAACATTCTTTTACTATGCAATATCCTGGCATAATTAACTTTCTTTTACTATGCATATCCTGGCATAATTAACATTCTTTTACTATGCATATCCTGGCATAATTAACTTTCTTTTACTATGCATATCCTGGCATAATTAACATTCTTTTACTATGCATATCCTGGCATAATTAACATTCTTTTACTATGTATATCCTGGCATAATTAACATTCATTTACTATGCATATTCTGGCATAATTAACATTCTTTACTATGCAAATTCTAACTAAATACAAATCATCATGAAAAACATACCTATCTATTTCATGAAAATGTTCTGCCACATCAACATCTAAGCTCATTCGCGGTTTATTCAAATATATCGATAGAGTGAGGCTTGGAGGCGAAACCCCGGGCAAGGAAGTTTTTTTTTTTTTTTTTTTTTGTTTTTTTTTTTTTTTGATAAAGTGATGTTTGTGGATTCCCAGAATGACCAATGATTACAACAGACATACACCAATGGTCATTAAGCACTTTGATAAAGCATTGTGGCAAATAGGGTAAAAATGAGTTAACAATTAGGACAAAACAAGTTAGATGTCAAAGGTTATAGAGCGATGTAAGTTAACGTGGTAATGAAAAAAAGGTAAAGAGAGCAAACAGAGTACAAAGCCAGCCTTTCATCCTCTCAGCACAGCTCTCACGCCTTAGGAAGTGGACATAAGAAGTGGATGAAAAAGAGAAGGAAAGGGAAAGTGGGAGAAGAACAGATCATACAGAATTAGTTGGGGCGATGGTTGAGGTCCAAGGCAGGAGGATCCCCTACACTGGGCTCAAGTCTCCGTTTCCTAAGCGCCCCCCCCCATGACAATAACGAACAAAGGATTGGTGGGTGCATGGAGGAAGATAACATTTGAGAACAAAATGACGCAATAATAAAATCGCTAAAAATAATCAATATTTACAACCATACTTGCTCCACTTCTAAAAATCCAGTGTCCCAGCACACTGGTCGGTCACCCCTGTCATATAGACACATCTACGCACACAAACACACCCACAGACACACACAAACACATATATCCATATGTGTATTATTGTACTTTTCGGAACATATAAACATCTTGGTTCACAGCCAATGTTCATATGACAATAAGAATAACAATTCTCTTTCTTCATAGGCTACATAAGTACAATTCAGTACTTAGCTACTAAAGGTAGATCTAAAATTATTATAACAGCACGAAAACAAATATAATTTGAGTTGACTAATTCTAATTTTCCTAAATTAGTAAACTGTATAACTGATTATTTTGCAAATACTGGAGAACTGTTCAGTTTCCAATCTACCGGTGAAAATACATTGTAATAATATGGCTAATGAATTTTGATATTGGGTAAAAAGTGGTGGCCACGAAATGCCGCGTGGAAAAGGAGTCGTACACAGCATTCGCAGTTTTAAAATACCATCAGGTAATGAGATCTGGCAAAGAAATATTTTGTCCAATGCTGACATTTTTTTGCAGCAACTAGGTTCATGCAAGTCTAAGAGGCCTCGGGGCTTGTTCGCTAACAGTGGGAGACGTTGCTAACACTGCTGCCTGAAGAAATGCTGCTCGTTTCCGATATGGGAGTGTGTGAGAGGGTGACGATGCCATTGTCGCTGTCAAACGACTCGGACCTTTGTGGAGAGCTCTTGTCACTACCTACATTGAATACAGATGAGGAGCTTATTTTGATGGAGGACGAAAGGGTTGAGATATTTGAGACAATGGATGACGAGGAAAGCTTTCTGTTGAGTGTTGAGATGTAGGTGTACGGCGAGAACGTTCCGACTGAGCAGGGAGAACACCCAAGAAAATGTTTCAGTTTCCCGAAGGTTAAAATGATGTTCTTGAAAATTCTGAAAAGGTTCGGGAATTTCTCTTTGAGGTGCTGCCGTTTCTGTCTGTCTTGCATGAAAATGACGAATATGAAGAAACCCTGGAGAGTGTTGAATATATCGGTGAGAGCCCTGAAAAAAGACACACCAATCTCTTGATCTCATTGAAGAGTAAAATAAAAATCTAACATTCAAAATCCCATACAAACCATACCCAACTCTATCATTTACAATGCAATATATTTTTATTTTCAAAAGAATGATATTACGTTAAAGCCCTGTTAAATATGGCCACTGAAATGGTGAAAACATTTAGTTCAGTAATCATCAGGAAATAAGATCACTCACCAAAGCTCTGCTGGTGGAATTTGCCAAGACAGAACTTCTGTCACCCAGCAGCTCGACATGAGAGCCAGTAACAAGAACTTCGTTTTGAATCTGCAAGTACATAAAGAAAAAAAATATTTATGATATCCCTAGTTAAGTAAGCAAGTATTTATGTATGAATGTGTCAATCTATATGTGAGCATATTTTTATTAACATTTATACTGACACACTAAACTGCTGTACTCACTCAGAGTAGTAGTTCCGTTTGGTGTGTACAACAGTTGCCGTTCTCGTTCCATTCCCATCCCGGTCACCCCTCAGCGCCGCCAAACTCGCATCCATTTTTCTCTTAACCAAATATGTGTGCCCAATGAAGAGACAATTGGCAAATAACAGGATGGCAATGTATAGGTAGAAAAACACAAGCTGTTCCATATCCTCTGGAAACCAATGGTATTCTGTTACACACTCATAAGCAAAGGCAATAAAACGGTATCCATAAAAAAATAAAATGTCAAGTAAAGATCGAATTATTCAGCAAATTATTTATATATATAAAACAGTTTTTTTCTGTTATACACGTATAAATTATATGAACTGCTTACCTCCAAACCAGCACTTGTATTTCCCAAATTGTGGTTTAATGAGCCAAGGAATGTCATCTACATCCGCAAACCGCAATCCCAGTGTGACTGAACTGAAATGAGGTCAAATA
>NW_020871204.1:460002-472502 GCF_003789085.1 Penaeus vannamei
CCAGGTGAGCTTTCTGAGTTCATCCAAAGAGTGAGTAATACAGTAATCTCCGGTGCGGAGACCGTCGAGTTCTCCGGCTTTTTCCATTAGCACGATGTCACCGCGATCTCTTATTCGAAACTGTCCTCTTGAGAAGGTAAGCGTTCTGACTCCATTTTCTGTGTCGCACTCCAGATCTTTCACTATCACTCGCCTTTCAGCCATGGGTGTCTGAAATAAATGAAATGTCATTTAGACTTAGCCGAAACAATGAATATATTTTTTTCAACAAAAAGTTTTACGTTTGTACTTAACCACACACATGCACGCGACATCGCTAATATAATATACAGTAGAAGATAGCGTAGATAGGGCAGTGAGTTTGTTAATACAGTTGGAATATTGTGAGGCTACAGCATAATCAGAGAGCCTACAATTGCTTCAGAATGACACAATTTTACTTCAAGTTTAGAAGCCTATGACAAAGATAAAACTGTTTGAATGAAATACCTCACCAGGATAATTCTAAAATCATTCATTTTTTTCCGCATGTGGACCACAGTTCCCTCTGGGTATGGTTGACAAACGCCATCGACATAAACTTGGTCGGCATCGCAGAAGCAGCTGACGACTGTCCCTCGCTTGCTGACGCCTTCCACTGCCCCCTCCGTCGTGGTGTCGCTTGTCTCATCGCTGGCAGTTGTAACTACATCTGCGGTTATATCAGGATCCCAAGTCGTACTGATCTCTTCGGAGACGAAGGGTGAACGAGTGACGAAGTTGGGATCAGGTACATCGGTTGACACATCTACGGCTGACCCTCCCAGGGTGGGCGGGTCGGTCGTGATCCCCGTGGGTCCTTCAGGAGGGCTTTTCTGAGACGCCGGCCGAGGGACGACGGGATCAGCTTCGGCATGATCGGCTTCTTTCACTCCAGGGGCCGAGTCTTCCACACTGGACGAATGAAGCTCTTGTGTTGTAGGTACATCCTGGGTTGTTAACGGTATTGATGTGACATTATCAAATGTTACGTTAGGAACTTCGGCTGCCAGGGCAGGAGGCGAGGCTTGTCCGATGGTGAAAATCACCAAACCTGTTACCACTGCTGTGAACATGCTTGAGTCAGTTTGCTATATCGTGTTTAGTTGATCATAGTATGGACATTTTCATACCAGGTATAATGTCCAAATCAACCACGCAGGATCTCACTGGACAGCCAAATAACTGCAATTCCTTTGGGCATATTATAGGGCACACACTCGAGTTTTTACTAATTATCAACTTTCCTTTATTACATCTATCATGGCGTAATAAAAAAATACACCTTGTGAATCCAGTTTTTCTTCGAGTCCACTCTTCCGCAGTCCACCTTCGAACAAGCTTCACGGGCAACTGAGCGATAGTGGGCGAGTGAGAGGTGGGTTGCTGAATGATGTCTCCGGCAGGACCGCTTCCTTGAAGTTACCAAGTCGTGTTTACTCTCGCAGTATAACATTGGTCGACCACCCGTAGACTTATCATTTTTTAGTGCTATATGATGCTTTCTTAAAGATTATAATGGTCACAATAATAATGCATTTAAGGAAATATTTTCTAAGCAAATATTTTCGTTTTGATCGTGCCAATATTCTAGGAAAAATAATGCTGGTCGTTAACCCATTGGAAGAAGGTCGCTGTATGAAAAAAATAGACATTAGTTACAACATAGTGTCCTGATGACAATATACTTCACATCGGACTGCATAACCAATTGACAAACACATGACAACTTTCATTGAAATTCTTCATTAGTTGTATGTTCAGCCATATAAACCTTCATCAGAGATCCAATACAAATATAACATAATGAAAAAGACAACAATGCCACTAACTGTAGATTGTTTAATAGTTATTATGCATCCACAAACGCCTTGTCATACGCACTTATTCAGTTTGGGTTAGGTTAAGGTCTCCCTTTGTTTATTCGGGAACACGTAGGCATAAGGACAATATATCTTGTGGAGTCTTGGGTCATATTTGTAAAAGAAGTGTTTTTTTTCACGGAAGTTCACGTCTAATCTCGTCTTCAAAATGAGAAATTTGTTTGATCGAGAAACAAGAAATTAAATAAATTTTGGTGCCGCGAGTTCAGCCACGTGTATTTCCGGTGACGGAGCCTTGTTTACATGTAGTCATTTGTTCTCCCTCGTAAAAAAATTACTTCATACGGTATGTTAATATAGATTATAAAGATGAATAAGAACAAACTATGATAAACCTAGGATTCTGGAAAGGAAAAACAAGAAACAAACAAACAAAAAATGCTTTCCCTTTTCACTGTGCATAAAATCTTCCATAAAAATATGCAAAAAACGAAGAACAAAAGAAATAAGACATTACTCATATTTCCTTCATCCTCCATTGTTATCACTACTAACGTCACTAGTGTTACGATATCCTGCTGGCTTTTGGCACGATCCGGTTAAGAATTTCGGTGTCACGGATGTAGAACAAATGGTGGCTTGCTGTCGAGATTTAACATGCGAAGCTATTTGTGTGTTGAGCATTCGGGAAACGTTTCTTAGATGAGTATTCTGCGAAACGTTTCTCTCTGAGCATTCGGGAAACGTTTCTTAGATGAGTATTCTGCGAAACGTTTCTTAGATGAGTATTCGGGAAACGTTTCTTAGATGAGTATTCTGCGAAACGTTTCTTAGATGAGTATTCGGTGAAACGTTTCTTGGATGAGTATCCGGTGAAACGTTTCTCTTTGAGCATTCGGGGAAACGTTTCTTAGATGAGTATTCGGTGAAACGTTTCTTAGATGAGTATTCGGTGAAACGTTTCTTAGATGAGTATTCGGTGAAACGTTTCTCTTTGAGCATTCGGGGAAACGTTTCTCAGATGAGCATTCTGGGAAACGTTTCTTAGATGAGTATTCTGCGAAACGTTTCTCTTTGAGCATTCCATTCGAAATTTCTTAGATGAGTATTCGGTGAAACGTTTCTTAGATGAGTATTCGGTGAAACGTTTCTTAGATGAGTATCCGGTGAAGCATTCGGGGAGATGAGTTCGGGAAACGTTTCTTAGATGAGTATTCGGTGAAACGTTTCTTAGATGAGTATTCGGTGAAACGTTTCTTAGATGAGGATGAATCGGGAGAAACGTTTTCTCAGATGAGTATTGAAACGTTTTCTTAGATGACGTCTTCTGAAAACGTTTCTTGAGTATCGGGTGTTCTCGTATTCGTGAAACGTTCTTAGATGAGTATTCGGTTGAAACGTTTTCTAGATGAGTATTATTCGGTATTCGAAATTAAACGTTTTTCTTAGATGAGTATTCCGAGTGAAAACGTTTCTCGATGGGTATTCGAATGAACGTTTCTCTTTGAACATTCGGGAAAATGTTTCTTAGATGAGTATCCGGTGAAACGTTTCTCGGATGGGTATTCGAATGAACGTTTCTCTTTGAACATTCGGGAAAATGTTTCTTAGACGAGTATTCAGTGAAACGTTTCTCGGATGGGTATTCGATTGAACGTTTCTCTTTAAGCATTGGGGTTAAACGTTTTTCGTTTTGGTATTCGAGTGAACGTTTATTGATTAGTATTTGAGTCAAACGTTTCTGAATGAGTATTCGGGGAAACGTTCCTAGGATGAATATTCGGTTAAACGTATCTCGGATTGGTATTCGATTGAACGTTTCTCGATGAGTATTCGTATAAACGTTAATCA
Source organism: Penaeus vannamei (assembly GCF_003789085.1). Lineage (NCBI taxonomy): Eukaryota > Metazoa > Arthropoda > Malacostraca > Decapoda > Penaeidae > Penaeus > Penaeus vannamei. The sequence continues at coordinate 463,695 of NW_020871204.1, forward strand.
ATAATTATTCGGGGAAAACATTTATTGGATGAATATTCGTGTAAAAGTCTCTTAGATGAGTATTCGGGGAAACATTTATTGGGTGAGTATTCAGGGAAATATCTGTTGTTGAGTATTCGTGGAAACATTACTTGGAGGAGTATTCGGGAGAAATGTTTCTAGATGAGTATTGGGGAAACGTTTCTTAGGTGACTACTAGGGAAGCATGTCTTGGATGAGTATTCGAGACTACGTTTCTTATATAAGTATTTGGGGATGCGTTTCAAGATCGAGTATTCGGTTGAATGGTTCGGAAATAATCTTGGAAAAGAATTTTGGGAAACGTTTTCAAATGAGTATTCACTCACCGATAAATGGTTTTCCAGCCATTCACCTGTTACGAAGTGTGTGTTATGTGTGTATGTGTGTGCGCATGTATGTATGTCTATGAAATGATAAGATAATGACTTAAAAACAATAAGAGCGCTTGTGGTGCCAAAACGTTTGTACATACAGACTGTAGCGAAAGGAGGTTACATGACAAGGATGTCTCGCAAATTAGCCATCAAGTTTTATTTCTCTATTTTTGTCTACGTTATCTACAATCCATTTTGCCGAGGAAAGCAAAAGAATTTCAGCATACTTCAGATTTGGGCATTTTCTCTTTTAAGGTCCTGTAAATATGAATATGTTGATGAAATATTAGAACCTGAAGGATTTATAGTACAACTTCATTCAGGTCAACTGCTCACCACTTTATCTTTCACAAAAATTTCTCTACTTGAATTATAATTGGTAAGATGATGCATTATATTCAGTTATAAATCTACGTATCGTTTACGGTATTCTGATGTAAAACTACCTTTAAGAAATTATAATTTGTATATTTGGTCAATCACACCGTGCCAGTGTTAGCTCCTCTTGTTCACCCTGCAAACAGCGAATTTATATTTTGCAAAACGAGCCTTGTATTGTACGTGGTGTTGTATATTATCTACTTATGGGTAATCCCCGGTTACTTCGACCCATTCTGCTTTAGCTGAGAATGCCTTTTAGCCAATTTCTTACTCATTTAGGCAAGGAACAGAACAACTTTGTTTAATCCGTATGTTGTTTTTTTACCTTAACTTCGCGTCCTTGAATCGAGACATCGCTGGCAGGGGGAGAAGCGACCATGTACGGTGACCAACTAGTGGCTCACCTTGCGAATTCCCTTTGTTGTGTACACTTCAACATGTCTCTATACTCATTTCTAAACACTGTTGGCTATGTTAGATGCACTAAAAGTATAGCGATTCATGGATTCTTTCCTCACGTGGTGTAAGAGACTTCGTGAATTATTTGTGATGCTTTGTCAGTGAACATGCTTTAGTTAAAACGTAGGACATCAATTGATATATTCGCTCCTTGAGGATTATCAATCATAATATCATCAATCATAGTTCATGATTCCGCCATTGAGATTATAGAAATATCCTTTATTCACTATCTCACTTACTCGATTTTCTTTTTCCAGTCTCGGAAGATGTTTATTTTTTTCCGGGTGTGGAACGAACAAAATATTAGAACATTTTAAGACAAAAATGAAATAAGAAAAACCAAATAACGAAAAGCGGGAAAAGTCCCCTATGTGTTGGTCGTCTTCTGGAAATACCCCAACAGTGTGTGATGTGTGTGTGTGATAGTTGTTAAATTGTCTATAAGTTTAGGTGTAAGTGTGTGACTGATGAGTGTAGTATCAGTATGATTTTTAGTGTGCGCTGAAACACTTTATATTTGGAAAATTTAATGAAACCCCAAAAGAATAAAAAACCACCATACTTTTAAATGTTAGATCGACGAAACGCTAAAGGCATAAAGTGCGATTAAAGACGGCAATTAAGGGTTTGAAAGCAGGAGTAAAAAGGGAATGGAATAATACTTTACACTTCAAACATGCAGTAACTGAGACACAACCATAATAACGGTACATGTCATCCCATCACATTTAATTGTACTCCATTATTATTATTATGTTGCATTTCTTGAAGATGACTTGATGCATGCATCCCCTCCTGCTTGGCCGAGCGTCAGTGGCCTCAGTCGGGAAATCCAGGAAATATACCCTCACGCGGTCACAAACGCACGCACACTCAAGTACAACTCTTGTCACGTGCAGTGTGTGCGTGTGCCCTGGGTATTCTAAGCCAAGGTCCTATATATGTACTTATACAGACCTTGTTCTAAGCTGCCTTTTCGTGTGGCAGGAGAGGGACTCGGGCTCAGCAGCGACGGTGTCCGGGAAGGCGCTGCTGCGGCCTGGCTCGCCTTTCTCTTGCTCGGTCGCCTACTTTGTATGTTTATTTCTATCGGTACGTATATATATATATTATTATAATATATATATATATATATATATATATATATTATCATATACATATATACACTATATTATACATAATATATATATATATATATATATATATATATATATATTTTATTTCTGTATACATATATTGTGAGTGTGTATGTGTGTGTGCAAGCTGCACACGCTTCTTGCTGCGAGAAAACCAAATAGAAAGCTACGAGAATGAAAATAAAGATAGAACAGAAAGCAAAATCTGTTGCCAAACTGCTTCTTTCAAGGCAAAAGATATATTGCTCAGAAGGTTTCCAAATCATGTGTAACACATTACATATTTCCCTTCAAACTGAAATCCGATTCCCTGTAATATGTAAATAGTATTCTTCCTCATAAATCTGCTCAACATTGAATTCATCTCAAAGCTTTCTGTAAAGGCGAGATATTACCCAAGCAACGCACGCGGCAGGTCAGCACATGACCCGCGGGAGAGAAGCTTCTCCTCTCCCGGCCGATGTGAACGAGGACGAGAGGTGGTGGGTGGCAGCGGCAGGATAATAAACCATTTATATGTATAATTACATACATATATATATATATATATATAATATAAATATAATTATATATTATTATAGGATAGATAGATAGATAGATAGATAATACATACATACATATATCTAATATAGGTGTGTGTGCCTATCCGCTCTACTTCTGTCTGTTTATCTACTCATCTATCTGTATATATGTATAATTAAACATGTATTCTCACACACACAAATAATATATATATATGTGTGTATATTTATATATGTGTGTGTGTGTGTGTGTGTGTATGTGTATGTGTACATACATGTAAATGCTTATATTATATTAGAGATAGAAGATTGATAGATAAATGAATAGACAGGACTGACAGGTAGACATAATTATATATATATATATATATATAATATATATATATATATATATAATATATATATATATTATATATATATATGTGAATATATATAATATATATATATTATATATATATGTATATATATATATATTATTATATATATATTATATATACAATACATATGTGTATATTTGTAGTTATGTTGTGTGTGTGTGAGAGAGAAAGAAAGAGCGAGAGAGAGAGAGAGAGAGAGAGAGAGAGAGAGAGAGAGAGAGAAGAGAGAGAAGAGAGAGGAGAGAGAGAGAGAGAGAGAGAGAGAGAGGAGAGAGAGAGAGAGAGAATGAGAGAGAGAGAGAAGGGTAAGATATACATCTACACACATAACAATAACATAAATATACCCACTAATACTATATAATAAAAAACATACATTATGAACTACCAATGCGTATAACAAGACAACGAATAACACAGACAGTAGGAAAAAGTCTGACGAAGTCGGCAACTACAACGGGTTAGGACGGCCGGCGTTTGAAGGTACACGTGGTGGTACAATGGGAGTGGATCGGCCTTAGGGGGAGAGATGGGGGGGGTAGGTTAATCATCCGTCTTTTAGTCTTTTATCATTCTTTTTTCGTCTGCACGGCTGCAATAAGGTAGGGAGGTAAAGGCAAGAATGGTTTTGTTGCAAGGATGAGATTTTTATCATTCAAAACAATGCAATTTGATTAACATACAATGTGGATGCAGCCTGTATTCAACTCTCGTTCGGATAAACCGGATAAAACAAATCTGCGTAATATATCGTCAACTGCCCTTACGTGTATATTGTCTGATAATATACCAATGGCACATATTCTTTTTTTTATTAATGTAGATTCAATAAAACGATAACGAAAATGACAAAATAACCGAGAAGTGAGATATTCAATCTAGTTTTTCTCAGAAACTGACCATGTTGCTTGGAGTGTTAAGAAAATGAATTCTCAAAAAAACATTTTTACAATTCATCTCATGTTGAAAGCTGGAAAAACGTTTTTATTCTTCTGCTATGCCATATACATAAGAGTGCATTGTCAGCGTGTCTGAGGTCTGTATTCTTTTATCATCTAGAGGCCGACTGAATGAAATTATCCATCATATTCTTGAGAAAAATAATGACATACAAATTATCTCTCTTTTTCGTTTTGTCTTTTTTTTTTCCTTTTCTCTCGACTTCCAGAATAAAACGGACGGTGAATATACCTGCGCAGCTTATATGCCTATGTTTTACAGTATGAAAAATAGCAATTCAAAATATTGGCTCTAGGATCCAAATAGCATTTCATAGGCGGAAACCAGTCATCTTCACCTGTTTCAAATATGCTAATTGCCAGGTACCATAGCATGCGTGTTACTATTAACTGCATATAAAAAGTTAAAATGTATGATAGAATTTATGATGATGTAGCAGCTATCAAGCGGAAAAAAATCCCGTCTTTTTTCTTTCTGTCTTCCACATCTTTCTCTTTCACATGCACACAGCATATATACGCGTGAATATTTCCATTAGATATATTCAAAGAAGCCAAACAGGTTTTAATGAACGTATGCATAAGGAAACTCTCTCTCCAAATGCTCCGCGACGAAAAACTAAACCGATAAAAAATAATAACAGGTACGATCCACAGGACAGATATACACAATAAACATACGATTTAATCCCCTGAATTCGGGATCAAGGCCACATTCGACACTACTCCATAAGGCCATGAACATGCTGCGAAAGAGATCAGCGCAACTAACAGGTCAATCAACGAAAGTGCTGATCACTCATAACAAAGAAAGGATAGCCGGCATATCTCCACATTACCAAGTGGTTCGTTTATCAGGCATTTCGTCGATTGCTGGCACGTGGGAAAGGTGCGGATGAAATTCGAGCCACAGGATGTCACTTATTTATGAACATCTAAGGGGAGAGAACGCTCTCTCCGTGGCTCAACGATACTTGGCGCCAATATACTTGGCCATTTAAAATAATTATGTTAGCTGATACACACTACACAACTAAACACAACATCTTGAATATTTAATAAACATATCACACGTCACACATTTATACTATATGTTAAATATTATATTATATATATATATATTATATACATACTTACAACAAACACAATCACAAACACATCATCCACACACACCACACACACACACATATATATATATATATTAATATATTAACCAGTATTATTGTTAAATTAACTAATATTATATATTAATATATTTAGCATATGATATAACTGATTTATCTATTTGGTCTATAGATAGTTATGTAATTAATGTATGCATATTCGTAATAATGTACATATTTAATATATATATAAATAACACTATTAAATATATATCAACACACACAACACAATACTACATATAATCATAATTCACTACTCAGTATAACTTATCTAATAACTAATACATATCATAGATTAATCTGATCATATCATATACCAACAACTCTATAACTACAATATATACATACTCAATCTAACATATCATAAACATACAATAATCACTAATCAATACACTAATCATATTATACCATATATATATAATAAATATTATTTATATATTAGATATATATTTATATATATAACCACCACAACACCACACAACACACACCTATCAACCACACAACACACACACATTATATATTATATATTATATTTATTATAATAGTATATATTATATATATTATTAATATTTAATATATATACACACCCAACTACACAACACACTCACACACACACACCAAATGAACACACACAGCTCACACAATCACATCATATATATATGATAATATATATATTATATTTAATATTAATATATATATATACATTTTATTTTAATTCTTCACATTGGGGAAAATTACTCCCGGGGGGCATAAGATTTTGATGAATTATTTTCCTCTATTAAAGTGAAAGTTTTTCATGTCTGATCCGGGGGCTGCTCGTCCCTCTAACCCTTTATTTCCAACGGAGCCTACCTGGAAACAGGCACCATAATTCTTCTACACCTTGCTATAATTCCTATAGCACAAGGAACTCCCAAAAACCTACACACACAGCACCCAGCTATTGTTGCCCACTGCCGTTTAAACATAATATGAACATTAATTTTACTTTTTTCTTATAATTTCTGTTTGTTCGTTACTTATAAATATAGTATACTAAAATAAAACATCTTTTATCATAGCATATATATTATTACTTTTTGTGATAGGTGGATAACATTAATATTAAACTTTAAAAATCATAGTTAAAACCTCTATCCTTATTTATTATATTATTATTTATTCTCTGTTTTTATCTTCTACTATAATTGAATGCTCACCTATCCTCAACTCTTTCAAGTGTAGAGAATAGAGCTTACATCATACATACATTATGTCGATTTTTGCCTTCTACTTATAGCTCGGGGCTTTCATGATGACACTTTACCTATCGAATATTATTATGCGATCCTGTTTATCTACTCTGTTTATATCAAAACTTGAGCATCACAAGATTTATATCTAAAACAGGAAAAATATTACTAATACCTTTCTTTTTTCCATTGGGTAAAAAATACATGAATATTAAATTTGTTTTCTTTCTTTTCATTTTTAGCCCCTCTTACAAGAGCAGTATAATAGTGGATGTTGAAACTTCTTTCATTTCTTCTTTGTATTAGGGTTTTGAGCACTTTGGTTAAATTATAACTTAAACTGGTCATTGTCGGAACTGTCATTCTATTTTTCGAGCTTCTATGTAAACGAACAGACGATATGAAATGACGTCACGAGATGCTCACTTACGCCATCTATTGCGCCGACGCCGCATTACTCACAGGATTTTGCTCGACATTTCTGTCTTTCGTATATAGTCTATATACATATACACATATATATGATATATTATAATAAATATTATATAATATATATAAATATATATATATATGTATATGTATGTAAAGTAAAATAATATTTTATATATGTATATGTAATATAAGTATATAATGTACATATAACATATATAAATATATATATGTACACACACATATTATATACATACATATAAGTATAATAAGTATATATATGTTGTATATTTATTTATTAAATATATTTGAGTATATATGACCATGCTATAAAGATATTATACATATATATTACATATATAAAGTTCAAACTCGACCTAAATGTCTACACATACTGACATAAGGAGAGTTCCCAAGCTCCACTTTCAACAAAGCAAACGTAGTACAAACGGGGACGGCTAATAGCAAGAATAACGTTGACTCACGAATGACGTTTTACACCGCCAGACGCCAGGTAACAATAATCTTCAATTTTGGGGGAGGAAATGCCTGTTATTTTTTATTCGTGAAACATTTTAATTTTATTTTTCTTTTTTTTCTTTTTTATTGCTCTTTTTTCTGCTACTTCTAGGAGACGTAGATACACACGAAATATCCGTGTCTACTTCACACATTCGCCCTAATTTTCGTGCATGTGTCAGTAAGCTATTTAAAACATGATCTAGTTTAGCTTGATCTTGGTCTTAATATAGCATCTGCTTAGCATGTGGAACGCAAATAAAGCAAGAGAATGAAACATTTAAATAGCAAATTATGGACTTTTGTGACAATATCAGCTTATAAGTACCTAGGTATTGAGATTTTTCATGTAAAAGTCCAGTACCTTCTCGGGAATTTGCGTTATTGCAGACTTAATGTCATTATACATTTATTTATAATTTATTCATTGAATGGTATATCTATTTATCTTTTTAATTATTCAGGTATTGATTTACCTATTTATTACTATTTTTCCATGCATTATCATTCAGTTAATTTATATGCTTAACCGTCTAATGATCAATCAACTTGTTTTCCGTTTTTCGTTTATATCTATTCATGATCTTCGTTTATGTTTATTCAGGAAATCAGAGGCGGGACTCCCATGGTGGCACAGGGTGGCGTCTGCCCCCCCACCCCCCCTGCCAACTCTGATTGGCCCCGTGTGCCCCCCCCCCCCCCCCATTGATCTGGTCCTGCCCCCCCCCCCCAGATTTTTGTTGTTACCCCCTGTGCCCCCACCAGAAAATTCCTTGGACTCGCCCCTGCAGGAAATGTACAGGAACAGATTAGTCATTCCCGACTTCTGAAACCCCTTTAGTACACTGTAGGTCACTAATATCAGCCGTTTCAGTTAAACCTTCTGAAAACGGATAAGGATATCCTCGGATTTTATGCTCCACCGATACAACATTAGGCTTAGCGTTTCTAAGACCCGGAGTTGCCACTGCATCAGCGAAGTAAAATAAAGTTCTGGTGTATTCCAGCCGATCCTTTCATCCCCTGTGTAGACGTGACCCACAGGCTGAGAGCGAAGGGTGTACACCTATGGTACGCCGTGTAATGAAATATTGCAAGGAACACAAGTCGATCTATCGCTATAGTGTATGCGGAAATCTAGAAGCGGTTTCGGACTTTCCCGAGAAGCTAAAAAACTTTCCTATTTTACAACTATCGCTATCTGAGGTAAATGCACCGATTGCTGGATAAAAGA
>NW_020871204.1:480002-482502 GCF_003789085.1 Penaeus vannamei
AAAATCTAGACGGATCTTGACAGATATTTCAGTTATAATTTTCCTAAAGGTTGATGATGGATCTCGAAGTCGGAGGCAAGGCTTACGGACGTGTTCCTGCAGCTAGGAAATGTTGTATTGCACTGACTATGGCGTTTGCATTCGAAGCCTAAATAAACAAATATGTTTTCCATACATTACATAGACTAATAACGCACAAAAAAGACAAACATATGGATCCAAACCGTCGTTTTTACGGATGTTTTGCAAGTGTGAATAACGTAAAATTGAGTTCTCTATCATATCTATAAAACAAACTAGCTAGTACTTGTAAAAAAAAAAAAAAAAAAAAAAAAAAAAAAAAAAAAAAAAAAAAAAAAAAAAAAAAAAAAAAAGAGCATCCTGAACAGTGAGGATGGAACAATGACTAAGATGTACACCGAAAAAATATTTTCAGAAAGTGAAATCTGTAAAAAGTAGACACATATATCCGTGTCTTTTAGCATAAACCTATCTATTCACAAACGAAAGATCTGTAATATGTTCTATAAATCGCAAGCTCCTATCTGCCAGGGGGGCCCATACAGGATCTTGAAGCAGCAAAATCAGGGATGGCGAAGATATAAAGAGATAGAAGTGATATTTGCTGGCTACAAACACAGCCTCTCCGCGTGTGCAAGTCACTGGCGGAGAAGGAGCGGTTTGCCGAGGTCACACAGGGACACAGTCATGCACTTCAGACGCTACCAGGCAAAGATGCTGACGATTGCATGAAGATATGAATATGATGTGTTGCATTCAGGCACTAAATGTATAACAATGATTGTAAAAAAAAATATGCGACTGATTTTATGATAGGCTTTGTCTTTGATAATAAAGAATGAAAAATAAATTGTATTCATTGCGTAATTACAGGTTACCGTTGTTCTATCTCCGGCTGTGTTCCCACATTAATCTCTCTATCTAATAGAAAATGTACGAAAAAGGCTAGAAACATGTACTAATCTATAAGACACATTTACTAACGTAATGAAAATGCAAAATCATTTCCTGATTGATGGAAATCCTTTTGATGAATTCAGAAAATGCGTGCAAAGTCAACAAGGTGAACCGTTTGATTTTCCCATGGGTTGTATGTGTTGTCAATCAAAAATTCTCACAAGTGCGTTGTGGTTTTGATACAGAAAATCCTCGTTGTCAGCTCGTATATTCTATAAGCAGTGTGATCCTTTGCACATACAAAAAGTAATATAATTCTCTATCTATTAAAATTTGCTTCTTGCATGTGAGTGAGTGTGTGTGTGTGTGTGTGTGTGTGTGTGTGTGTGTGTGTGTGTGTGTGTGTGTGTGTGTGTGTGTGTGTGTGTGTGTGTGTGTGTGTGTGTGTGTGTGTCTAAGTTGAAACGTTAAGTACGATTGACGGATTTTCTTACTAATTCATCATCTGTGTTTCTTGCCAACTTTGCACACACGTTTCTGTGTCTGTGTTACGCAGGAATTAATAAGTTAGTATACATTTCCATTACATGGACCGCTGTCATAACAGCATAACATCTAATGCATGTGACGTATAGCATTAACACAAACATTCAGAAAACCAACTTCTCAGCGACAAAAAATAAGTCAAACAGCCAATCAGTAAAAAAAAAATGGTTATTTGGAAACACTGACAATCCCACATCAACAAGAAACACATACAGACATATAGACAACCACATACCCATGCAGACCACCCGACCAGCAGGGACATATACTGACCACGCCTCTATGTAAACCAGCGTAAGACCTCTCTAAGAATTCCTATGACGCCAGTTCCTCAGTACCAAGAACTAGATAGTGGATGTCCTTTATGATATGCATAAAAGCTTCCATATGTATCTTTTTAAAATAATGTGTTATGCAATCAGAGACAATGGACGGTGTTATTCGAATTTTTGCCTTCTTTTCACAGCCAACGTGTCAAATAACATCGTCCACTGTTTCAGATCGTAGAGTACATTTGGTATATTTTTGGTGGGTTAGTCTACATGGTCTAAATAGTCTGTTTAATTGCGATAAAAAAGAAAAGAATAAATGGATATGATAAGCAAATCTGAAACTGAAATAGAGTCTTTTCTGAGAAAGACAAAATCTACATTGAATGCCCGGGTGAGATGTAATGAGCTTTGTGAATTTTTAAAATTGATATATTGCATAAAACTATACATTTTAATAACTCTTTAAGATAAAATCATCTTTGGAAACCTACTGTAAGAGTAACAGAACAGTTGTGATATAAAACATCCTGGTTGGTTTGTATAAATAACACCTGTTCTTTTGTTGCTAACATAAGTAATTTTAAATATTCATAAGATATAATATACATACGCGTATTGAGTAATGTGCATGGCATATTTTATTTGGCTTCATGTAAGTCTCCGGGATATGACGTATTTCCTCTTCAGGATTATCAAATATGCCTTGATGAACTAAAAACAATAAATCGCGAAACTACAAACTCACAAAAAAGCGGGAAAACCGA
>NW_020871204.1:502502-505002 GCF_003789085.1 Penaeus vannamei
ATATATATATATATGCTTGTGTGTGTGAGTTCATATTCATATGTATATGTATGTATATATATAAATAATCACACGGACACACACACACATACACACACACACACACACACACACACATATATATACATATACATATATATATATATATATATATATATATATATATATATATATATATATATATATGACACACACATACACATACACACACACACATATATATGTATATATATTATATATATATATATATATATATTATATATATATATATATATATATATATATATATATATATATATATATATATATATATATATATATATATATATATATATATATATATATATATATATATATATATATATATATATATATATATATATATATATATATATATATATATTATATATATATATATATATATATATATATATATATATATATATATATATATATATATATGTATATATATATATATATATATATAATATATATATATATGTGTGTGTGTGTGTGTGTGTGTGTGTGTGTGTGTGTGTGTGTGTATATGTATGTATGTATTATATATATATATATATATATATATATATATATATATATATACATGTATATATATATATATATATATATATATATATATATATATATATATATATATATATATATATATATATATATATATATATATATATATATATATATATATATATATATATATATACATATATATATATATATATATATATATATATATATATATATATATATATATATATATATATACATATATATACACACACATACACATACACACACTTATATACATACATACATCCATACACATATAAACAAACAACAGATGGGTACGTGCGTTTTGCATATGAATTCATGTAAGCTTATGTAAATCAGTTACTCAATGAAACCAACTGAACATTCTAAGACACCGCGTAGACTCCATAGAAAGTAACGCCAGCGATTAAACCAACTCACATTGTAGGCTTATGGACCTCAGTGCGATTATCAGCCATACTCACAGCCAGTAGGTTTCGACTTACTGGCTGTCGGAATGTTAAATGTCATTTACAAAAGTCGTTATTACATGACCTTGAATCGTCGGGGAAGGCTCAGGGTGAACAACGTGAGCAAATACTACATTTCATTATGATTAAGGGAGCCAAGATTGGAAATTCCTTATTTTTGGACAACTTACCTGCCTGGGTGTTTTTAGTTTAGCTTTAATCTAACTGTATTGATGCCGCTTTATTTATTATAATTATGATCTTTTTTAAAGGCTAGATAAATGTCGAATCTTCATCGCCGGTGGTTGAAACTATCAAACTTAAAACCGCCCGAAGCAGATATATTATATATATATATATATATATATATATATATATATATATATATATATATATATATATATATATCGAGGGGGGCGTGGGGATGCGTATGATTATGTATATATTGCATAGCCCTGCATATAGATTTACAAACATAGGCCTACATACACGCGTGTGCGTACACACACACCTATGCATATCTATTTAGTGTAAAATAAGTACATATTTTTTCGTGATATACATCGGGATGAGAGTCATTAATATATATTAAACTAAAATAAAACATCACCAAGAACTATGGGGAAAGCTATGGGTCAGTCCTGCTGTGAGTAAATTATGAATTTTAATTTGAAATGCGAACTTTTAATCCTGGGACTGAATGAAAAGCCACATGATTGTTTTCCTTCGTCTGGCTAACCTTAATCCCTTGAAATTATTTCTATATTTATATTTTCTGTCTGATCCAAAGTTGTTCCATGTGTAAAATTTAAACAGGTTTGGTGTGCAATGTCATGGCCAAGACATACTTGTAATTAATTATATCTTTATTGCTTTTGTTGCGGGAATTAGTGATTTTTCCCCGAACAATGGATGATAGGCCTACTTTCTTTTTGCTAACGTTTCGCTAAGATTTCGGCCTGGAATTATTCATATTTCATTAATGCTCAGGATAATTTAAGGTCCAATAAGGCTTAAATCTTTAGTACATACACGCGGAGAGAGGAAAACCAGGTCTAGCGTAGGTTAAAACGGATGAATTGGTCACTCAAGCATGCGTCTTGCCATTACCTTACTTTACATATTCTGCCCACTGATCTATCTAATATGCAGCAGCAAAACTAACAAATCAAAGCTCTTTTATCAGATCACTAGTACTTTGTAAAATTTTGCGGTATTCTGGCACGATGGGAAATATAAAATGTCGTTAGAAAATGGGAGAATTATTGTTGCTTCCTAAAAAAAATATTTACGTGTTTTATGAAGCATGGTTAAAAAGTATCTGCAGTAACAAATAAGATTATGTTAAAGATGATATGCAGCTTATAGAAAAAAAAATATTTTACTAATGTATAAAAAGAATTATTTTTCGACAAAAACTATACTATCTCCATGGGAAATGTACATCAACAATTTGTTATTTTGCGCTCAACATCCGGTCA